>APFE030407240.1:0-86972 GCA_000404065.3 Pinus taeda | reverse complement strand
TGAGGATTTATGTAAATATCCTTTTATTAATAAAAGGATATGAGGAAATTTAATGAATTGAAAGATTTTAGGGATAAACACCTATCCTGTAGGGATGTTGAGAGATTTAGGGGTTGTTGAGGATTTTAAGAGATTGAGCATTTAATTAAGTGATTTTGTTTAATTTGTATAAATAGGAGGGCTTTTTGTGAGAAAAAGATATGTGTGAGAGGATTGAGAGCAACTTGATCAGCCAAGGCTGGAAGCCTCTGGCAAATAGTAAGGGGCCATGAACATTGGATATTTGGCCAGGAAGGAAAATTTGTACTGTAAGTATTTGGTGTGTTAATACAGTGTTTGGTTTTTTTTCTGTATGTTCATTATCGAATGGTGTAAAATTAAATTTGGTGTGAATAAAAGGGAATTCGATCCTTTTAAGTTCTGGAATATTAAAACTGTAAGGAATTGAGTTTTAGTTCCTGTGGAAGGAGTTTAACATTGCAGAATCTTATTAAACTGAATCGATTGCTCGATCTTCAATTAGTAGTTATGGTGGTAAAGAAAGTATTTTCGCCTTTCTAGTTTGATTGGGTTATATATCCTGGGTAAGAGAATTGAAATTAGTTCATGAGATTGTAATGAATTGCATAAAAAAATGAGATTCGATTTGACATAGCACAGAGTCAATTCAGAAAGAGGATAGTTGAATGAGAATTATGGATCGAATCTCATTCCTGTTATGAGTTATGTTGGGCGCAGGTGCAGTGTTTAAAAAAAATCTCTGTTTGTAATTAAAAAGGGTGCAGGTGAAGGGTTAAAGTCTCTGTTCGCAATGAGAAAGGCGTAGAAGTCGATCTGGGCAATTTTAAATTGTATAGTTCTGATGAATAAAATCTATGATTAATTGCCAGATTCATTGAGAATCGATCCCATGAAAATCTTAGTGCTGGAATGAAAGTTTAATAGCATTTTTATCTGAAGTTGTAATTCTTATGGTCGGTAGTCATTGGAAAAGGACGCAGGAATACATGCACTGGAACTGCAGCTACGTGGACCCATAGGTTGAAAGGTGCAACATTGCAGGTAAATGACAGCCTATTGAACAATTTAAAACGTGGAATGAACTGTTGCTAAAGTCGATGTGTGAAGGGCGAAAGTCTGAATTCAAATGCAGTGATTCGATTCAAAGCTATTGTGATGGAACGCTGAGAGAAGCAGCTGTATTGAATCGAATTTGGTTCAGAGATTGAAGAAATTGGGATTAATAGCAATTAATCATGAAGGGCGTTGTTGATTGAATGCAGTTGAAGGCGTGATAAACTGTTGCAGTGGAAAAATCGATGTGTATCAAGATCGATTAAGCCTTTGCTGTAGCGTTAAATTGATGTTTGCTGTGTGTCGAACTGAATTTGTGAATGTAGCCTTCGATAAGTCATAATAATTGTGTTAAATGAGTTCAGATGTTATTTGGTTGCGTGATGAAAACGCAGGGAAGAAGCAATGGAGCGTTTTTTTCTGGACGTTGAAGAATGTATCGGTTCAATGCAATCGATCATCAGAGTTAGAACAAACAAAGTTTGGATAATCCAGAAATAACATGCCGGAAGGTGCGACCCAGAGTTGATTAAAGTCTGATGAATAAATCTAAATTGACAGTAGTGTTGTAGGCGCAGTTTGCGGAGTATGTGAAAAGGTTTGTATATGTTCAAATGAGGAAAAGATCCTAGGTATGGCAAGTTCTATGCTTGCGTCAATGCCTGTTGGTATCAAACAGAAATGTTGTGATTGTTGTGCATTAAATTAAAGAACTAGACGGGCTGCGCACTGTATAATGAATGAACACATTCAGTTCTCCATTTTAATGTAAACAGGGTTTGCCAGTTTGATATTCCGC
This sequence comes from Pinus taeda, assembly GCA_000404065.3. Lineage (NCBI taxonomy): Eukaryota > Viridiplantae > Streptophyta > Pinopsida > Pinales > Pinaceae > Pinus > Pinus taeda. The sequence goes on along the minus strand of APFE030407240.1, from coordinate 85,099 downwards.
ATTCTAAAAGAACAGAGTTTTCTAATTGAGTCGATTGTAATTTGGAGCAGACTTGCCACAGGTGTTTCGGTGCATCTGATTTTGGTGTTTTGGTGCATCAATTTTGGTATCAGAGCTTGGCTCTATTGAAATGAAGAATGTTTTTTTTTCTAAATAAAGACAGAAGGTTTGTTGAACTGAATGGAAAGCGTTAAGCTGTAGGGTACTTTTATATGCTTTGATTAAGAAAAAAAATCCAACTGCTAATCTACATGACTGTGCGGTAATTTAGAACAGTAGCAGTTTTAAGTCGATCTCATCTATGGAGAATTTTGATGCGCTGTTCTATGTGGATCAATACTGTGATTGTTAATTGCAGAAATCGATGGGATTATAATTATTTGCAGCTTGTTTGAAAGTTTTAAATAGAGCGCAGACTTAATTAAAGTTCAGTGGCAACAAGAGCGTGGAGTGAAAACGCTAGTGCAGGGGATGAGTTTATTATCAAAGGTGTCAGGACAGAACTGCAGAAGTGATGAGATTGAAGTACAGGTAAACGAAAAGACAAGATCAGACTGAGATCTTGAAGGTAAGGTGATCTGGGTTTATTTGAATTTGAAGATTGTAGTCTTTGCATTAAAGCAGAAGTATTTTTGCAACTCCCAAAAGGAAAATCTATAGAAGACATGTTTAAAATTGCTAACAGAAACTGGTGAAAGCATAGGTGTGGCAGAACATTGAGGAAATCCAATAGAGATTGGATAAGGAAGACAGTTGTGAACAGGCAAATGACTTGAAGCCAGGAAGAGCAAAGAAAAGTGCTCAAAGGAGGTTCTGGAGATAGAGAACCAATTGCTTGCCAAAAGATCAAGTGAGGAGGGCTTGGTGAGGTAACTGGCAACAAGATAGGACTTGCTGCTGGAGAGGCTTTAGTACAACTCATAGCAAGTGAGTGAGGAACTCATAGAGATGGAAAGGATGATGACTAGTGACAGTCGTCACAAAGGTTCTGAAATAAACCACAGCAGAGGACAAAAGGAGAAGGATGCCAAAGCAATTCGCATACAGAGAATGTTAAGCAAAGAGGAATATGAGAGGGAGAAGGCTGAGATAGCAGTTCAGCTTGAGGTGTTAATGGAGATATTGCAGAGAAATAAGGAAGACCAGAAGCGTGGTTATGTCATAAGAAAGAAGCTGAGGTGGCAGAGACTACAAGAGAAGTGGAATCATCAGCTAAATTTGCAGTTGATAAAGGAAATAAGGGAACTTGAACAAGTTCTTGATGCGAGACAGAGGATAGAGAAGCTTGAAACAATTGAGCTACAGCAAAAGGAAGATGCTGAAGAAGATGTTGAAGTTTCGTTATGTTACCCAGAGAGTGGACCATTACTTTTTGAAAGTGATGAAGAGCTAGAGGAGTTGAATCATATGAATGATTCAAGGCAACCCAAAGATTTGATGATTGAAGAATCAAACGAGACCGTAAGGTCTTGTGATTTTAAAACTAACGATTTGTGTGTGATTACAGGTTTAGAAGAAGAGGAAGAACATCTACTAAAAGATGTTAAAGAAGATTTAGCAGAAGAAAGACCATGTGAAGATCGGGTAAACTTTCCAAAGTCTACTCCAAGTAAAATTATTGATTTATATAGAGAATTGGACTTCCAAAGGAGGAAATTGGAAGAACAGAGGATGAATGTCCATGATAGATTGCTGACGAAGGATGACAAAGTAGTTGTGATAAATGATAATCAAGACGAAATTGTAGGTGACGAGCAAAGGAATGTTGCAGAGGTAAAGGAAGATTGGGAGGCCGCAACATTCATAGTGACAGCTAGAGCAACAAGTGAGGAGCAAGCAAGAATCAGAATTCAACAATCAAGGGATGGAAACAATTAGCAAACAGAGGACATACTGGACAAAGAAATTGAATTGATAAGGAGGTTAATGATAAATACATCCCAGAGGAAGACAGCCGAAAGAAAGAAAAGGAACGACAACAAGGGAATGACAGTGAAAGATTGCAAGAGCAGAGCAAGTGGAGCACTACAGCACAAAATATGGAAACCTGGAAGACACCAGCAGATGACAACAACAATGAAGCAATCGACAAACACGAAAGGATTACAAAATAAAATTTGGGATCCAGGAGGAGACTTATGACCAGGTGGTCATGAATTTTTTTTTCATGGGGAGTCTGATGCAGGAGCATCAAGACCTTTTTCTCCATCTGTAAATATGGGGTGTGATAATGTTAATTTGTAAATATGGGGTGTTATGATTTTTAATATTTTATTAATTAATTTGAATTAAATAGGAGAAGGTGAGGATTTATGTAAATATCCTTTTATTAATAAAAGGATATGAGGAAATTTAATGAATTGAAGGATTTTAGGGATAAACACCTATCCTGTAGGGATGTTGAGAGATTTAGGGGTTGTTGAGGATTTTAAGAGATTGAGCATTTAATTAAATGATTTTGTTTAATTTGTATAAATAGGAGGGCTTTTTGTGAGAAAAAGAGATGAGAGGATTGAGAGCAGCTTGATCAGCCAAGGCTGTAAGCCTCTGGCAAATAGTAAGGGCCATGAACCTTGGATATTTGGCCAGGAAGGAAAATTTGTACTGTAAGTATTTGGTGTGTTAATACAGTGTTTGGTTTTTTTTCTGTATGTTCATTATCGAATTGTGTAAAATTAAATTTGGTGTGAATAAAAGGGAATTCGATCCTTTTAAGTTCTGGAATATTAAAATCGTAAGGAAGGAAGTTTTAGTTCCTGTGGAAGGAGTTTAACATTGCAGAATCTTATTAAACTGAATCGATTGCTCGATCTTCAATTAGTAGTTACGGTGGTAAAGAAAGTATTTTCGCCTTTCTAGTTTGACTGGGTTATATATCCTGGGTAAGAGAATTGAAATTAGTTCATGAGATTGTAATGAATTTCATAAAAAAATGAGATTCGATTTGACATAACACAGAGTCAATTCAGAAAGAGGATAGTTGAATGAGAATTATGGATCGAATCTCATTCCTGTTATGAGTTATGTTAGGCGCAGGTGCAATGTTTAAAAAAAATCTCTGTTTGTAATTAAAAAGGGTGCAGGTGAAGGGATAAAGTCTCTGTTTGCAATGAGAAAGGCGTAGAAGTCGATCTGGGCAATTTTAAATTGTATAGTTCTGATGAATAAAATCTATGATTAATTGCCAGATTCATTGAGAATCGATCCCATGAAAATCTTAGTGCTGGAATGAAAGTTTAATAGCATTTTTATCTGAAGTTGTAATTCTTATGGTCGGTAGTCATTGGAAAAGGACGCAGGAATACATGCACTGGAACTGCAGCTACGTGGACCCAGAGGTTGAAAGGTGCAACATTGCAGGTAAATGACAGCCTATTGAACAATTTAAAATGTGGAATGAACTGTTGCTAAAGTCGATGTGTGAAGGGCGAAAGTCTGAATTCGAATGCAGTGATTCGATTCAAAGCTATTGTGATGGAACGCTGAGAGAAGCAGCTGTATTGAATCGAATTTGGTTCAGAGATTGAAGAAATTGGGATTAATAGCAATTAATCATGAAGGGCGTTGTTGATTGAATGCAGTTGAAGGCGTGATAAACTGTTGCAGTGGAAAAATCGATGTGTATCAAGATCGATTAAGCCTTTGCTGTAGCGTTAAATTGATTTTTGTTGTGTGTCAAACTGAATTTGTGAATGTAGCCTTCGATAAGTCATAATAATTGTGTTAAATGTGTTCATATGTTATTTGGTTGCGTGATGAAAACGCAGGGAAGAAGCAATGGAGCGTTTTTTTCTGGACGTTGAAGAATGTATCGGTTCAATGCAATCGATCATCAGAGTTAGAACAAACAAAGTTTGGATAATCCAGAAATAACATGCCGGAAGGTGCGACCCAGAGTTGATTAAAGTCTGATGAATAAATCTGAATTGACAACAGTGTTGTAGGCGCAGTTTGCGGAGTATGTGAAAAGGTTTGTATATGTTCAAATGAGGAAAAGATCCTGGGTATGGCAAGTTCTATGCTTGCGTCAATGCCTGTTGGTATCAAACAGAAATGTTGTGATTGTTGTGCGTTAAATTAAAGAACCAGACGGGCTGCACACTATATAACGAATGAACACATTCAGTTCTCCATTTTAATGTAAACAGGGTTTGCCAGTTTGATATTCTGCATTCTAAAAGAACAGAGTTTTCTAATTGAGTCGATTGTAATTTGGAGCAGACTTGCCACAGGTGTTTCGGTGCATCCGGTTTTGGTGTTTTGGTGCATCAGATATTTTCAGGATGTCTTCTAATCTTTTAACAAACTTGGTGACTGATAGTCGGTTCTTTGCTGAACCCATTGCAGAAATAAGAGAGGCGAAAGCTTTTGCTGTTCCTTCATTTTCTTGCTGGTTATCGGAGGGAAGCTCTTCATCCACTGATGATTCCATGTTGATCGTTCCTCAACAACAAGAGGCCATTGAGGGCAGCTGTGTGAGCTCGCTGTGTTTAAGGCTGTTGTGAGCTGCTGCCACTGCGTTCCTTTGGTAACCCTTTCTTTTATAATCATTAAATTGTAATATAGTGTTCTATTTAAATTTTGACTTGATATAACTAAAATAAAATAAAATATAAAATTAATAATTACATTTATAATTTAATTATGTTTATAATTAATCAATGTATCTCTACTAATATAATGCATTAATTGTTCTAAATTACTAAATATAAGTACAAATATGATAAGATAAAAGTTTTGATTCTCTACTGCAATTTTATTAAAAAAAAAAAAAAATCTAAAATAATATATAAATCAATACAGTTCATTATTTAATTTTTGAATAAAATTTCAATAATTAAAAATAAATTAAACCAACTACTGTATGAAATATGATAAATATTTTTTCAACTGTACATTTATTACTTTGCATAGGATATGATCTGCGGGGACGTTGTAGCACGGTAGGTTGAATTGAATTCCATTCCCCAAGCTCTCCACTAGATGGCGTGGAGACGATGACAGATGTCAGAGGTAACACTTACACACCACGATTCCGATAAACAAATCTCAACGGTGATGGAGAGGTAGGTCTAAATAACTATGTTATGACAATCTGCAATAGAGAGAAGGGCGGCTGGATAATCGGTATTTGAACGATTTTGGTGGAAAAATAGTTGAATTATTTATTTATTTTATTAATTTTAATTTAATTTTTTTTTTAAGTAAAAATATAATTTTTTTAAAAAATAATAATTTAGTTTACATGAATGATTTTAGAAAGTATTTTTAATTTAATTTTAATCAAAAATTTTATATTTTTTAAATTTTGATTTAAATTGCATTCAAAAATGTATTTTAAACAACTAAAAATTATAATTTAGAAATTCTATTACGAAATTCAGTAGAAAAAGACTATTTTATCTATAAATTAGAATATATGAGAAAAAGAGAGATTAAAAAGGATAAAGTTAAATAAAACAAATTAAATAACAATAAAAAATGAATGAAATAGGATAAAATGCTTAAATAAAAAAGTTAATAGCTTTTTAAGATTCTTAAAAAAAAAGAGGATAAAATTAAATTAAAAATAAAAAAGAAGAAATTGAAGAAGGAAAAATAAAAAAGTTAATAGTTTTTTAAGATTGAGTATGTTTGGAATTATTTTCATGATTAAAATTATTACAATGTTGTTTTTCAATCTTAAGAGTTGTGGAATGATATAAAAGGATAAACAGGTTTATGAGAGATAGAATTTAAGTTCGGTCAAAGTAAATGAGATGTAGAAATCTTTGACAATAGTAATGGCCAATTTAGTGATGGGATTATGAGCGATATCAATTATATTGATATATTCTATTTAAAACTGATTTTAAATGAAATATCAAGCTTATATATGATATTTTGTAAACTCTTTCTTGAAATATAAAACTAGATATTTTAAAATTTATAAAATAATTATTAATTGTAAAGTTTTTAGATATAAAGTTCAATATTTTTTGCTACATATTAGAATATGATTATAATTCTTTAATGTATAGAAAAAAATTGAGAATTAGAAAGAATAAAATTTAATTAGAATCACTAATCATAAAGAGTTTTATTTAAGCTAGCTTTTTCATTCTTAAAAAAATAACGATCATAAACTCTAATGGCTTCACTAATAAAAGTTTAAATAATGGGCATGAAGGTATTCATGAGTACATTTGAAAAATGGGATGAATAGATACGATTTTTTTCTTATTGATGAATAAGAACACCATTTGAAAAATGGTATGAATAGGTACGATATTTTCCTATTCATGAATAAGGACACCATTTGAAAAATGGGTGATTGAAAACTTTAAGATAATGAAGAAAATTATTAACAGAGGTTCGGTTTTTGTTTTTTATGTTTTCGTTTCTTGTTTTTTTAATGTTTTCGTTTCAAGAAAAGGGTGGTGAGGTTGCTGATGATTTCTCGAGTTCTAGTTACTTTCCAATGAGGAGTGTCTATGACGAGTGTTTAGGCTGCTCTATATTCATAATTCAGTATAAAATAATAATATTGGTTGGAAAAGTAAAAATAATAATATTTGTTGGAAAAGTAAAGAAAATAAAATATAATATAAAATTTGATAACAATAAATTTGGTGAAAGGTATTTAATATTTTTTAATTAGGGAATCGTTTAATATATTTGGAATATATTTTGACATGCACTCACTTAACTCAGTTAATTCACACTCTAAATATAGATTGCACTTAATTCTTCATCCATCACTTGATTTGACTCAACGTTTATAACTTAACACTCAGTTAACTGACTCTATAATTTTAGCTAACTCCACATGCCGGAGTAATTACAATTTCTAACCATATTTACAATTTAATAATATTCACCTTTACTAACAATAATAGAAATAAATGAAATCTTCCAATAAGGAATCTGCTACAACAATAATAGAAATAAATGAAATCTTCCAATAAGGAATCTGCTACAAGCCATTGAGCTGAATAGCTTATGTGATTTTTGCATGTTTTTGTTGGAGTATACTCCTGCACAACCATATTCATCTCTTACATGTGACGCAACCCAATTCCTTCAAGATTGCTTCGTCGTTCATACCTCAATGGCAATAGAGAAGAGACCTTTCTTCGGCATACTTCGGTCGGTGATGTATCATCCTTAAATCAAACTGCTTCTCATTCACACAATCAGAAACGTAAACTTTATTGTCCTTGAAATGAACGCTCTGTATTGTTGACATATTTCCCACGCAGAAATTTAGAGGCCTCTGAAAGTCCCTACGATCCCACACAAACAATGAACCCTTTTCTTCTCTCATCATAATACCGTTCAAAATGAATCCAGGGTTATCCCCAATATGGCTGCCCACAATTCAATAGTCATCGACCATCATTTTGTTGAGGGATTTACCAACCGGGATTTACCAACCTCAATATCCCAGACACGAACAGTGTTATCAATTGTGGAAATAGAAGATAAGCCCATATCCCATACCATGTCAACTAACGTTACAGCGTCTTCACGGAGAGCAAGGAGTTTAAGAAGGCTTCTTGTTGAGCTGTCTAAAACATTAGCGACATTCATGTCTCCAACTGAATATTTTGATAGTTTATCCAAATGCAACACAGACTCACCTGTATAACAATTCTAATTCCTTCTAATTCCTTCATCAGCGTTCATAATAAACAAACTGTCTTCGCATTTTTCCTTCCAGCCCATATCGTAAATAATATCTGAAGAAATTTTAATCTTACCTCTCCGGTCCTGCTTAGGCTCGTTTAAACTTCTGCGTTCACATCCCCCAAATTCGTTAGCTGGCCAGATCTTTTCATGTCTAGAAAATCTAATTAAATTTTGACGCAGGCAATCCAATTGTTCGTCTGAGGTTGGTGATTCCAATTCGTCTTCCCCAGATGTTGAAGAATGGCCACGCAGATTTGGCAACAGAAAATGATAATGGTTTCTCAATATTTTCCACATGAGACATGTAGGGGCAGCCGCCTCTACGTAACTCCCCTAGGCATGCGTCCCCCAACTTGAGAAGCCAAAATCGAATCCCTTGACTCCTCTACATCGCCAGAAACTGAGGATAGTAATAAAACCCAAACCCATCCACGTCCAACGATTGCTAACAAGTGCTACAACCTCATCTAATCCATAAGCCAATGAAGGACTCACGAGCCGAAGATTGCCCTTAAGATAGTCCATTCCATCCATAACAGCAACAGTACAATTTCACTTTTAGAAACAGTGTTCACTGAACAATATGATAACACCAAAGGCGCTTCAAGATATTCATACACCTGCACCTGGTTTTTTTTGTATACATATAGATATGTTCATCTATTTATTAGGGAGCCACGTGGTACACATAGTATCCAAATTGACATAGGTTTCGTGGCGAGTTGATGAGAAAAGGATTTGTTGACATCCCTTCGCTTTACCGGGAGAGATTGTGACTTATGTTGGTGTATATCTCATTACCGTGAGACAATCGAAACGTTAAAAGTTGTATATCTGGTTACCGTGTGATATTCATAACTGTGTGGAAGGCATTGGTGAATTTATTAAATTTTGTCCCAATATTCATCGAATTTCTAATTTTTTCGTGTGGATGACTTGTGTCTGTGACGTGATGGCGACGTTATAAGTCCCAGAAATTCAAAAGGTTTTTCTAAATCTAGACTACGAATTTCGATAAAAATGAGTAGGAAACCTGATCGTGAAAAATTGGTATACTTGGAAAGTCTTTTCTAGATTTCGAGTAGGATTTTGGGTAAATGAGTCGGAAACGTGATCACGAAATCTTTATATGTACATATCACGTTTTCACAATTAAGGAATGTTCTACTAAAGTCGTAAACGTGATTGTGAAAAATTAGAAAAGTGAAATGTTTATATGACGTTTCTGCAATGGATGAAAATTCTATTTACATTAAATGCAATGTTACATTAAATTAGGAAGATTTGATTCCCTCAAAGTTTATTATTTCTTAAACCATTTCATCTTTTCAATTATAGAAAAAAAAAAAAAAAAAAAACATAAAAAAAAAATAGACTGCTTCGCTAGAAACCTATTGGGCAGCTATGTCGTGGAAAATGCCGCGCATACATTTGTTGTCGTAGGTGGAATGAGAGTTTGGGTTGGAAGGGGTGAACACCTGCCCTATCGCAGCAGATTTTATTTGAAGCAGATTTTATTTGAAGGGGCAATATCTTTTGGGATGCCATTTTTATAACTTACTATTTAGGTATGTTTTATCTAGTATTATATTTTAATGTTTTATTTTATATTTTTAAAAAATGTACAAGTTTTATGTAAATTTGAAAGAAAAATTCCATGAGACAATATAGTTTTTAATATTAATATATATTTTAATATATAGAGATATGTATATAGAGTCTCTTAAAATTTGATTTTTATTTAGCAATGAAATATTTCATATATTAAATATATTAAAAAACAAAATATTAAACCTTCTAAATTTATTTTTCCAATTTTATTATAAATTTGATTTTGATATATATTATATTATATATATATTAATATATATATTATATATTTTTGTTTCTATATTAAAATTAAATGATTTAAGAAATTTAAATAATAGATTTTAGCAAATTCTTTATTTTTTAAAGAATGAACAATTTAATTTTTTTATCATTTAAAATATATCATATTAGTATAACATTCAGCTTAACTCCATTCAATATCTAATTAATTAACACTATTTCAATAGAATCCTGAGGTGATTAAAGCGTTAATCCGTGGATACAAATGGCACATGGTTCATAACCTTGTCATTTAATAACAATATGACATAACATATATTGATATGAATATGAGAAATAATTATAGCTAATCCTAAAACTAAGTATTAGCGTACAAACTTTCAAATGGAACATAGAAATTTTATAGAAAAGTCACAATCAAGTCAATTATAATCATATAGTTGATGCAAATATATAATACATGGGTGCAGTCACCTCTTAAGTTATATTTTATCTGGTATGGTTGCCTTATCAAGAGATAAAATAGTCTAAAGAAAATGAATAAAAACAAACTTAAAATAAAAATAATATCCCATAAAGTGAAATACATAGGTGGCCAAGGACTTAATGATTGTAGAGAGAAATGGACTAAATTTATATGTATAATATCAATCACTCATGTTATATAATTAGTCCCTCAGAAATTATTAATTATAAATTGTTGTGCTTTATATTATGAATTTGTATTTTAAACATGTGACAATTCTATTAATTGATTCTTTACAATTTTAAATTGTGAATATCAATAATCCAATTAAATATACTTATAAATTCTAATCTAATTTAGATTGTGTGTAATTAATACTATATATTGATAATTATGTAATTGTTTTTCAAAGTTTTGAATATTTTGAATTTATTTTGTAATTGTTTTTCTCCTTTGTCTTTGTTTGAGCAACTTTAACTTTACTATCTTAAGTGGTTTCAATAGACTAGTGAATTTTGCAATACAACATCTTCTAGAGTTTCCATAAATGAATTGTTTTTTTGTGATATGTATATTTATTTATAAAAATAGGATTTAAATAAATTAAAATTATATTTAATTTATTGTGAATATGAGATATTTTTAAAATTATAAGAACAAATAAATTTATTTAAATAATTATTATATTGTTGAATCTTATACACAATGAGTTTATTATTTAAAAAAAAAAGACATTTGACCTTAAAAAAAAAATGAATTATAAGTCAATCAAAATAAGAATAAAAGTAAGTAAAATCCAAATTAATATCATTGGTAAATTATAACTAATTATCTTCACTTACAACAAATTTTAAAACTAAAACAATCAATAACAAAAAACACTCTTTTCTTTTCCATATACAATTTCACACCTAAAACCTAAATTTAATCACAAATTATATACATTCTAAATTATTTCAATAATATTCAAATATTATAAAACATGAATTCATTAAACATTTTATCAATATAAAATTAATCTTAAAACAATAATTTTAACATAATTACATTTTGGAAACTTGTAAAGAAGAGGGGAAATAAATAATATAATAAAAAAGTAAAAGTGATTAATATTTCAAAGAGAGAATACTTATATAAAAGTGATAAATCTTGTATCTTGAATGTGAAGGATAAGAAATTTTTTTACAAATGAGAAGGTTGTTTTTCCTCTCCCATGTAAACAAAAATGGAAAGTCTCTTTATAAAAAAATTTCTGAATATCTTCTTCTTTTAAAAAATAATTTTGTTTCTCTGGGCTGAATTATAACCTACATTGCCACTTTTGTAGACGTATCCGGATTGTTTTGATTTATCTTGCTTGTATGAATTATAATCTTTGTTTTGATTTATATTGCTTCTCTTTCTTCACACTTATTTTAACTAGTTATTTATGTTTTTGATCTCGAAATTTCAATGGATTCATTGTTAAACACAGTGCTTTTTCCAGTTAAAGAAATTGATTTCTTTTTCAATGAAACCAAATTTTCCCCTTTTGCTTTCCTGCGTAACTACCCTACGTCTGCTGGTTTTTCTTTGGGTCTGAAATAGGAATCTGGAAAATTGTACACTACCCTCCCTCAACTGTATTTCATTGATAAAGTTCACAAGCCCTTCCTATCTATTAGTTAACAATAATTCAAACAATTTCATGGAAATATGATAGCTGCGAAAAAATAATCGGAAACTGTAAAAAATAAAATAGGTCTCGTATTTCTGAAACAAATAATGCTAGGTTCAAGTATAATTATTCATCTAAATGCTTCATAAAAATAAAAGGCTAGAAATTACTCACTTCTTATCAAACATGACAATTCATGTTTCAGAAATCAATTTTTCATAAAAGTTAAAATCAAAATGCCTAGAGTGTGCAAGATTACTGCATTCATTGGGGTAACATATCCATCTTAGCACGATCCCGCAGTCCCATCAAGCCTCTGGCATTCATCACAGAGACTGAGGTCTAACCCATATCAGGCCTCTGGCATTCATCATAGAGACTGAGGTCCTAGAGACTGAGGTCCAACCCACGATCCGGAACGAAGGAGGAGAGCTGAATTGGACATGCTTCAATAGTGTCATTGTCCTCTTTCTTATACACACTCATATAAAGTGAACATTGCAAATCCTTCAAGCTCCGTTTCCCAGCGCTTGGAAATCCGTGGCGTAGCAACCCAACTAGGAAAAGGAGCTTCGAACATACTCCCTCAGCCCATCAAATGCAGGGCAACTCCCGTACATATCCTGGTAATGCACAGAAGAAGTGTTCTTACACAGCTCAAAATATTTCTGGAGAAATTGAGAAGAAAAATGGTATTGTGGGGGTGTGGGCGAAAGGAGAGAATCTGGCGAGAAAGATCGATGATATGAGATGGGATTGAGAGGAGAGCGAGTATATGGAGGGATCTGAGATTGTCAATTTTCTGATAACCTGCTATTTCATATTCTAATACCTTTCTCTAACGACCTCCTCTTCTTAATTTAGTAATCATTAGATGCTTTTGAGATGATAATAATCTAATGGATCGTATTAATTTCATCATCTAACACAATGATCCAATAGTTCACAACCACACATATTGGTATGGAAGGAGATTTAATACCAATAATAATAATAATAATAATTATTATTATTTACCATGTTGATGTAAAAAAAATACAAACTTAAATAAGCACATAAAATAATGGGTGTAAGAGCTAGAAACCCTAATTCTAATCTAACTCTATTATTTTCCAACTTATATTATTCATGAAATAAATGGAAAAAGCATCCAAAGAAATATTTATCCTAAACAAAAAGTGAAACGGAATAAAATAAATATGTTACCAATTAGATAAGGCCAAGATAACACCTCTAAATTGAGATTGATGATGGAAATGGATTCCAAAGTCACTCCTTAGCATGGGTCCTTTACTTTCATAGTGTGTTGGTAACTCCCTCCTTGATGGATGAATAAGGCACCTAGACAAGTGTAGGTCAGATTATTAGTCAAAAGAGAACATAAAACATGCAATGGTAAACCCACACATTAATAAAGATATTTTATCGTGGAAACCTAAAAACAAGGAAAACCAACAAGATTCTTTTGGATATATATTCAATTATAGAGTATTACAATATAATATATATCCTATGATATTGATGAATTTTCAATCCATTTACCACGGATTAGAATACAAACTTAGTTCCTTAACCAAAACTACATAACCATGGGCAAAACCAACATCCAACACAAAAACACTTTTAGTAAAAATTGTGTGTCGAAAACCACCAAAAAATGGACACAATTGTTTTTCCTAACGGCACTGCCTTCGAACCCTCATGTAAGGGGGATTTAGTCCCCCTACAAACCCAACAAATATGGGGGTTATCACATTCCCCCCTCCAAGCAATGACTCCCCCTGCTACACATTACACATTTTTATCGCACATGGGGATAATCATACTAAGAATATAACACATACCCAAGAATGTCTCACTTGTTGTTTTCTTTGAACACAAGGGGTGACAAGAGTACATGATCACTAATGTAGGGTAATAATTTCAAACTGTAAGATTTCTTCCTTAAGATAATGTTCAATACAATAATCTTTATATTTCTCTAGAAAAGGTTGTTTAGTTGCATCCCATGATCTTGTAGAAATTTTTCCTAATCACATGTGACCCAAAAATAAAAAGTGAAGGTTTCCTGAAATAATTTGCACGCTAGTTTATGTCTTTTAGACAATGGATCGCGATTGCAAAAGTACACAAACATAAGTAAATTTTGCAGAATTTTAACAGTTATAAATGGACAAACATGTAGCATCAAACACAACAATTGATAATGGATTTCACCCCTCCCAGGTATAGAAATTTGAAAGAAATTACAATTCTTTAAGATTTCAAACTAAAAAACATGAGACATAATTTTACTCTACTGATCCTCGGAATGAAAATCACAATTTAGAACAACATGCATAGACATTCAATAAGAAAAACCACAAATACACAGTGTTTTATAGGGGAACCCAAATAGGAAAACCCCTCAAGCCATTTTTCATTAATCAAATGAATAGAGAAACTATTACAATTGCTAGCTCCATCTCTGAGCTCAAACTGCAAATGAATAATTGTCCTCTTTTCTCAAAGAGAAACTCTGGCCAACACTTAGCCAATTATATGCCCACCAAGCCTCATATTTCCATACACAATTCCTGAGGAAATTGGCCCCTAAAATATAGGAATTTAGTCCAAATCGATTGCGCAATTCCCAAGGTTTGATCACTAATTGCATGCAACACATGTACATTGAAAACTAGTTTACAACTAATGTTACATTTCCTTGTCATCTCCACTTCAATTAAGGAATTCATATCCCTTAGATGCACTAGCTAATTTGGGTTGATTGATCAGTTAATTGATAGATTTCTAAGTTAGTCTTCTCTCTCACTACACAACTGGCCTTCAACTAACTCTATTAATAATTAGAGTCAGTTAACTGAATACAACTATAAATAACTAAACTAGATTACTAAGATTTAGCAATCACACATGCATAATTGAACTCCAGACCCTCTAACTCTAATTTACTAAGCTAACTGAGTGACAAGATCCATGTCACACTAGTTAACTTCCTCCAAGTTATCCTGGTTATGTGCAAAATTTGATTTGCTCCATTCTAAGGCTAAAGTCAAATTGAGCCTTTCTTGCTACATTTTTTCAACGCTCCCTCTTAGCAAGAAAATGATTTTCGACCACCCCTATCCTACACTTGTGGAAGTCGAATTTACCTCTTGACAATGCCTTTGTCAAGATGTCAACAACTTGCTCCTCAGTTGGAATGTACTATATCAACATAATTCTCCTATGAACATAGTCCCGTAAATGATGATACCAAATATCAATGTACTTGGACTTGTTATGAAATATCGGGTTCTCAGAGAGCTTAATGCAACTCTGATTATCACATTATATCACTGTCGGGTCCATCTCTTGACTGAATAGTCTGACAATTAGTTTACTCATCTAGATTGCTTCACATGTTGCTTGGCTTGCAACCATGTATTCAGCCTATTCTGAGCTAAGCACCACAAAGCTCTGCTTCCTATTGTACCAAGAAATACTTGTGGACCTAACATTGACGATAGCACCTGATATACTTTTCCTGTGGGATGGACTCCCTACCTAATTTGCATCGATGAAGCCATGCAACTTCACTCCCTCTGTCCATTTATATGATAATCCATATTGGGTAGTGCCTCTGACGTGCCATAACAAATGCTTTGTTGCCTTCCAATATAATTTGGTAGGCCTCACCATAGCTTGGCTAAGATGGTTAATAGCATAGCACATGTTGGGTCATGTTTTCACAAGATACATTAGTGAACCCATAAGCTACTTATAAATGGTAGCATCAACTTCCTCACCTGAAGAAGCACACTCCTTCCCCTAGTTTGTAGCTAGAGGTGTGTCCATGGTCTTACAATTTTCCATGTGAAATCTATGAAGTATCTCAGTAGCATAATTTCCTTGAGAAACAAACAATTCACCATCACCCTTACAAACATCAAACCCGAGGAAATAATGCATGAGGCCCATGTCTTTCATCTTGAATTCCCTTGCAAGATCATCTTTGCAAGAGTGGATCAATTTCCTTGAGAAACAAACAATTCACCATCACCCTTCCAAACATCAAACCCGAGGAAATAATGCATGAGGGCCATGTCTTTCATCTTGAATTCCCTTGCAAGATCATCTTTGCAAGAGTGGATCAACTGCTCATCACTTATCAATATTAAATCATCCACAGACAAAAAAAGTATAATCAACTTACCATCTACCACAATGTGATAGAGTTTCACATCTACTTCACTTTTGGTGAAGCCCAATCCAATGAGATAACCGTCGATATGAATGTATCATGCTCAAGGTTCCTGTTTGAGACCATACAATGCTCTCTTGAGTCTACATATATGCGACTTTCAATCAACTATCTCAAAACCTTCCTGTTGCTCTATGTAAATTTCCTCCTCAACAACACCATTAAGAAAGGAAATATTCACATCCATTTGGTGGATTTTCCACCCCATTTGTGCAACCAAAACTAGAATGGATTTGATTGAGGGATATCTTTCAACTAGTGCAAAAGTTTTCTCATAGTCCACTCCCTCTACAAAGAGAATCCTTTGGCCACAAATTTTGTGTTGTACTTCTCGATGCTCCCATCAGTTGCATGCTTCACTTTGTAGATCCACCTAGAACCAACAAATGATTTCCCATCTAGTCTCAGCATAACCCCCCATACACTATTCTTCGTGATGGATTCGTATTCTTCCACCATGGAATCAACCAAAATAGGTTGAGAAGCTGCTTCCTCAAAATGAAGAAGGATTTGTTCGACTGAGCTTTGTCATAAGAGACATGTAACTAGTGTACCTATTAGGTGACCTCCTTTGCCTACGTTGTGATATGGGGGCTCCCACATTATCCCTAGCATCCTGTAACAATCTATCAACTTCTATGGTTCTGTTTTTACCCTCTCTAGAATATTCTGGTTGAGTGGGTGCCTCTCCTTTGACTCTTGTTTGCTCCTCTACATGTGACTGCTCTTGTTCCCGAGAGAATCTCTTAGCCTTGTCCTCATCGAACTTGACATCTCTCCTTACAATGTCATCCTCAGTGAAGGAAAATACACCTAGTAATTGTGTGGAGTTTTAGTGTATCCTACAAAAACTTCCAACTTTGTTATAGCCTCAAGTTTCTTCCTCGAACTCTTAGAGACACGACAATAAACTGAAGCTCCAAAAATTCTAAAATGAGACACATTAGGCTTTCTCCTAGAGAAATCTTCCTCGGTTTGATCATACCAAGTATTCTATGAGGACTCTGGTTTTGCAAGTAGATAGTGGTGTTGCATGCTTCTACCCATAGATGTAAAGGAAACCCATGATCATGTAAGATGACCCTTGCTACTCCCACTATGCTCTTGTTCTTCCTCTCAGCTACCCCATTTTGCTATGGGTTATGGGGTGTTGTTATCTCTCCTCAAATGTCTTCTTTTGCACATAAATCCTTGAAGGAATGTGAAACAAATTCACCTCCATTGTTGCTCCTTAGAGATTTCACCTTCTTCCAAATCTCCTTCTCTACCAATGCTTTCAATTCTACAATTTTTTAGAATATTTCATCCTTCTTCTGCATGAAGAAGATCCAATATTTCCTAGAGAAATCATCAATAAAAATGACATAGTAATTATCTTTTATTGTGGAGGTTGTATAAAAGAGTCCACAAACATCTTAGTGGACTCTCTCCAAGATTTCATCCGATCTACTATCTCGGCCATTGAAAGTGGTTTTGACATATTTCCCCAATGTGCAACCCTTGTAGACATCCTACTGGTCAAGGGACCCTTTAGGGACACCAATGGTAATTTGATGCATGGTTTTTAAGGCACCATGTTGTAGATGACCTAATCTCCTATGACAAAATTCTCCAACATCTTGACTCTACATTTTTTATGTCTTGCTATTTAATGCCACACAATATCCCACCTCAAGTTTTTATAGATTCTTGACTTGAACTCCAATGTTCTTCAATTTTACTATAGCTTTGTGTCTCATAAAGGTTTTCCCTTTCTTAAAAAAACATCATAGCCATGATCCTCCAATACTGCTATAGATATCAAGTTCTTCTTCAGTTCAGGTACAAACATAACATCTTTTAGCAGAAGAGGGGGGGCTTTCTCCCTCTCAAAGGTGACAATGTCAATTCCTGTAGCACTATACATCCCATCATCCCCCAATTCGATATGCATTTAGAGATCCTTCTCCTCCAAGCTACTACAAAACTCCTTGCACCCTGTCATATCAAATGAGGCACTAGAATCAAGGTACCACACACTCCCCATAACCGTGTTGGCCATGCATGTTATTATAGTGAAGTCTAATTTGAATTATGAAGCCAGTGCTTCACCCATTGCTCCTCCAGATGGCTTCTTGTTATACTTCTTGTGAAGACATTTTGTTGCATAGTGCATATATCCATGGCAGTGGAAGTATTTTATCTTCCTCACGTATTTCTTCTTGCCATTATTTTGGTTGAATTTGCATTTGATCCAAGTCTTATTTCATTTCCCCTTATTCCCCTTTCCAACTAATGCAAAACTCTCTTTATCCTTAGCTTTGTATGATGTTCCATCTTGGTTATTTCTCCCGAACTCTTCTTAAACCAAATTAGCCCACAACCTTTCCCAATTCAGTATTTTTTCCCTTCCATTCACATTGTCCTAATAGTTATGCCAGGATTTTTGAAGGCCTAGAAGACTTAGGCTCACTAGGTCATCTTCTACTACATTCACCCCGACCCCTCCAAGCTCATCTCGAAGTTTGTCTTTCAGGGCCAATTTTCTATATTGGTCACTACTATTTCAAATACATTGATCAATGTATTCCACATAGAAAATGGTGTCTCTTTGCCGTGGAGATTTGAGACCACATGGTCTCTCACACCTTATAGAATAATTCTTCTCGCCTTTGCAACATCCTTCTTTGATTGGTCTAATTGTTGTGCATCAGATTGTTGGGTTTTGCAATATTAGTTTTGATATATTATAACACACCATTGTCATGAAACACTGCTTCCATTCGATCCTTCCAGGCTATGTAATTGATCTATAAGCTGCCATGGATATTCCATTGGACAGTTTGTAACATCAGATTTGATAATATTATATCTAAAATATGATATTCTACACTATTACAGTTTTATTAAACTTTAAATTATGTGGATTTAACTATAATTAGTGCATGCACGCAAATCTAAATTATGCAAAAAAGGAGATAACAATAAAATAATCTCTCACACACACATAAGAAACAAGATATGAACTCTGGGAAACCCTTTCGGTATAAAACCCAGCTAGAAGGTGAGGCCGCTTCACTCTCTTTCTCTATCTGGAAATATGGTTGTAGGTACAAAGAAGTAATTCTTGTGGGTTTTGGCATACTACAATGAAAAAATCCTCTCTGTGTGATCTACCTACTATCTCTCTTAGCTATCTTTTCTCAACTATGGAACAAAAATTCTCTCGAAAGAATGGAATGCCTCTTCCTCTTAGTGGCCTAGTGATAACACATCTTGATGGTCTACTAGTGGTTAATTTTGACTACATCAACTCTTAACTAGAGTTACAATATAAACTCTTCTAGAGTATTTTACATCATAATCATCTGGATAGCCCCTTTTTAATGAATAATAGGGGCTAACGTGACATCCTCCCGAACTATAGGTGTGGAAATAGGAAGGTCAAATTCTGAGTGGCATAACTTGTGCATACAGACTCTGATTAGTGTGCTTCTTATGTTCTTGAAAAGATATATGTGCATAGAATAACATAAAATGGTTTAGCGCTAAAGTGATAAAGTTTTTCCCCCAAGAAATGTCGTTTGATGCCTCAAAACCTCTCGAAATGTTTCAGACCTGTTTTGCCAAACTGGGTCCTACCCAGTAAAAAGGGTCTGTGAATTGAATCCTCCACTTTTTCCACTCCAAATGAATTAAGATGGATGACAAACAATACAATTATTCAATCTAGATAAAAAATTTGAGATACCTTTCAAGGCATACTCTAATGTCAGACTATTGAAAGACATTTTTCCAATCCTAAAGAAATAATTGTTGCACTGAAGCTACTACTTCAAAATTCGTGAGAGACAAGGTCAAAATACTGCTTCAAATGTGATTTTAGGGCTTTGATACCATGTAAAAATTTGATAAAAATTGCAACTACTCAAGATTTCAAACTGAAAAACAAGAGACACAATTCTACTCTACTGATTTGCAGAAAGAAAACCACAATTTAGAGCAATGTGCATAGACATGAAATAAGAAAAACCATAAATACACAGTGATTTCTAGGAGAACCAAATTGCGAAAAACCCCTGAAGCCTTTTTCACATTAAGAAGATGAATATATAACTTATTACAATTGCTAGCTCCAGCTTTGAGCTCAACCTGCAAAAGAATAATTGTTCCCTCTATAATGAAAAACAAAAAACACTTAGCAAATTATCTTCCTACCAAGCCTCCTATTTTCTTGCACAATTCCTGAGGAAACTGGCCCCTAAAATATAGGAATTTCCTCCAAATTGTTTGCGCAATTCCCAAGGATTGATCACTGATTGTGTGCAACACATGTACACTCAAAACTAGTTTACAACTAATGTTACATTACCTTGTTATCTCCACCTCAGTTGAGGAATTGAAATTCCTTGCATGCACTAGCTATTTTGGGTTGATTGAATAGTTAACTAATAGATCTTTGAGTTAGGCTGTTGTCCCACTACACAAATGACCTTCCACTAAATCTATCAATAGTTAGAGGTCAGTTAACTGAATACAACTAAAAATAACTAAACTTGATGACTAAAATTTACCAATCACACATGCATAACTGAACTCCAAACCTTCTACCATGAATCTACTGAGCTAACTGAGCGACAAGATCCATGCCACACTAGTTAACTGCCTCCAAGTTGTTTAGTTAATGTGGAAATTCAATTTACTCAATTTTACTAAGGCTAAAGTCAATTGAGCCTTTCTTGCTACATTTTTTCAACACTCGACTACGTCTTTGGGTCCATCTTCCCTGGCCTTTCTCTTGGTCTTTTGGTTGACATATGGCCTAGGCTTTGGGTGCGGGTAGGTTGCCACGTGCCTCACCCCCTTTTCCTTCGCCTATGGTTGTGGGTGGAGACGAAAACCAAGGGTTAAGCTGGAAGGGAAAAACTGTCAGCCCACCCATTCATTAGGGGAATTTAGATGTCTAAAATAGGTCTCCTAATGAAATTATAAAATAATAGTGGAAATAATAAAATAAAATTAGTTTACATCATCAAATTTTAGAGGGAAAAAAGGAAAAAAAATATTTTTTCAACTTATCTCCTTATGGGTTTACTCAAATTCCAAATGGAAACACTTGTTAGATGCAAAATTTGATTCTTCATCCAAGTAGTACCCATGTTGCATACTTTTTATGGACCCTAATAAATTAAAAATGTGATTGCAATCACGTTTTTTCATGCATTTCTCATTTTTCGTGTAGCAAGTTCCATCGAAAGTATGTAACATGAGTGCTCCTTGGATGAGGAATTAAACTTTCCATCCAATGAGTAGTCCCACTTTAAATTTGAGTAAAACCTTAGGGATATGATTTGAAAATACAAGTTGAAAAAATTAGTTTTATTATTTTTTAATCTTTTTACTTTTTTACTCCAAAAATGGTGAATCATCCCCCATGGTTGAAATCATCATCTTGAATCCTATTGGTTCTTATAAAGTTTTTTTTTGGATGTATATTTTTCTTAGGAGGCCCATTTTAGACCTCAAAATTCCCCTAATGACCCCAATTGCTCCACCATATCTCATTAAATATAATACCATGCCCATGGTTTAACAAGAAATGCTTGTAGCTTTATTGGTCAGGCATTTGTTGCGTGAATGGGAGGTCATGGGGTCGAACTCCACGGATCTTGTCGATCACCAACCAAAATTTTTGATGAATCACAAAGGGCCACATAGCCTTCCTTGATTGGGCCACGTGGTTCCCTCTGGTAGGGCCACATGACATAATGGGATTAGTACAAATTCAACCAATTGAAAGCAGCCAAATGTTGCCTCCTGTGCTCCGCCACATTTAAGTATTTGATTGGGTCCCATATTGCTCAATCATCGTATTGATATCAACATCAAGTCAACATATGGACTGCCACGTGGCATTTGTACATGCACAATCAATCCTACACTTTAACTTTTTTGTTATTTTCTAAAAACTTTAGAACATGATAAATTCCTCATATGGTATTATATTGAGCCAATTCAAGCGTCATTAGATTCAGAATGACAAGATATATGATTTGGTGATGGTTTTAGGATATTTTTATCACTTTCATTTTTTAGCATATTTTTTTTATCTCCTAGACCACTCCTCCCTACTAGAAGCTTTTGGACCACCGAAAATCTATTTTTACTCAACAAGTGAGGGTACAACTCCCTCACTTTCCCGATATCTATACACCCTTATTTTCTTGGATTGGTACCTTTGAGCCCGACACGAAGATACTCCACATTTCCTCTATGTGAAGTTCTTATCCCCATGTTAAGAATAGAGTCTTCCTATAACTCATTTAAATATCCAAGAGAAAAATGTTCTATAGATGGAATATAAACATTCTCTTCTTGATCAAAGATCATAGGAGGCTCATACAATCTCAAATGTTCCATATTCAAAACAAAAAAAATTTCATGTAAGGTGGCAAATCTAATCAGAAAGCATTGTTACCAATCTTCTACAAGGTTTTAAAAGGACCATATTTGATTGGCTTGAGCCTTTTACCTTCACCTTGTAATCTTTCCTTGTTGATGTATAACCAAACTTGATTTCCCACTTCAAAATCATGATCAACCCGATGATTATCGTGTCTTGCTTTGTACTTGGCTTATCTTTTCTCCAGTTGTTCTTGTCCATAACATATGTCCATCTACTACAATATCTTTACCAAAGATGAAATCCAAAGGAGACTTTGGTAAATAAACCAAACAAGATTCAAATGGAGATACTTGTGTAGATGAGTGCCTTGCATGATTGTAGGCATGTTGGATGTAATGCAAATGCTCATACAAAAGTTTAGGATGCTTACCAAAATATCCTTGAAGGAGATTCACTATTGTTATGTTTTATACTTTTGTATGGTTGTGTTTTTGTGGATGGAATGTTGTGCTCTTCTTTAAATTTGTGTCCACGAGTTCCCATAAATTTGACCAAAATCTCTTGATAAATTGAGAATCTCGATTAGAAATAATCGCAGTAGGTAACCCAAAATGAACCCATACATTTTGGAAGAACATCTTTTTGGTTTTTTCATATGTAACATTCTTACAAGGCACCAAAACACAGATTTTACTAAAACGATCCACTACAACATATAAATAATCATGACCTTTCCTAGATATTGGTAGCCCCCCAAAAAAATCCATAGTAATACTTTCCCAAGGATGAGAAGGGATAGGAAATGGAGTGTAGAAACCCAATTTCCTATTGCTTGGCTTAGTAGTAGTGCACATAGACATCATTATACACATATTGATACAATTTCATTCATATGAGGCCACAACAATACCTCTGTAGCTGAGCAACTATTTTTCCTACAACAAAGTAACCATCAATAAGAGAAGCATGGGCTTCCCTTATGACATTAACTCTTTCACCCTATGGAACACATAACTTGAAAGATGATACACCAACTTGTTATGAACATGATAATCCAACTTTTTAACATGATTTCCTTGACTCAAAGTTGCATAAACATCTTTAAAATCTTCATATTGAGCATATTGTTCAATATAACTTTCATGCACGATTGATTTATGCTTAAGAATAACATATTCATTAAAAAAATCCTTAATAACATATCTGAAACTTTGTTGTATATACCTTTCTTATACCTGATAGCCAAATGAAATTGTTGTAGGAATCCCATCCATATGGAATGTCCAGGTTGTTGTAGCTCGGGTTGCGATTGTAAATATTGCAAAGGTTGATGGCCAATATGAATAATCATTTCTTTTCCCATCAAATAATGCTTCCATTTCTTCATGCTTTGTACCAAAGCATACAACTCTTTACCATAAGTTGGATAGTTAGTTACTAAATTGGAAAAGGTTTCAGGATGATAACATATTGTCTTAACATGTTGCATCAAAACTACTCCCATAACATATTCACTTGCATCGGTTTGAATTTCAAATGGCTGCTTAAGATATGGAAGTGCTAGAACTGGTGTTGTATTGATTTTCTCTTTCAAAGTGTCAAATTCTTTCTGTTTGTTGCCTCCCCACTCAAAGACATGCTTCACACTTTCAAAGCATGTAATGGTGTTGCAATGAAAGAGAAGTTAGTGATAAATTTTCTCCAATATTGGGTTGCTCCCAAAAAGTCTCCTAATTTCTATTACATTGTTGGGTTAAGGAAAATTCACAATAACATCAACTTTGGAGGGATCGATCTTCACTTCACCACCTCCTACAATATGACCCAAGTAAACCAAAGAGGTTTTCCCAAATTCACACTTAGATATCTTCAAATACAACTTTTCCTTTTCCAAGACATATAGAACATGCTTTACATGCTTGATATGGTCTTCATACATTTTACTGAAAATCATAATATTATTTAAGTAGACTATGATAAAATCATCAAGGAATGGTCGCAATACATGATTCATACCTCTCATGAATGTAGCAGGTGCATTGCAAAGCCGAAATGACATAACTAACCATTCAAACAAAGCTTGTTTTGTCTTGAAAGTAGTTTTCCAAATACCATCTTCAACAATCCTTATCTAACGATAATGCTTTTCAAGTATAATGTAGTAAAGTAAAATAAAAACCTTTAACTGATGTAGAAAATAATAAATGCGAGGAAGATGATAGTGATTCTTTATTATAATCTTGTTCAAAGCTATGAAATCGACACACATGCACCATGTACCATCTTTCTTCGGAACCAAAACAATAGGAGACCCACAAGGAGATGTACTATGTTTGATGACCCCTTTCTCAAGTAGCTCTTGGATTTTCTTCTTAATTTATACATTCTCCAAAACTGACATTCTATACATGCCAATATTCGGAAGTGGTGCATTTGTTGCAATTGTATCTCATGTTGGTTTCCTCTTTTTGGAGGTAGTCCTTTAGGTTTCTAAAACATCTCATCATAAGTGTTAACAACTTAAACCAATTCTTGCTTGATTTTAGAATCACATCCTAAGAAAGCTTCAAATTCAACAACATCTTTAGATTTAATCATCAACAACAAGAAATTCTTACTAGCATTCACAAGCCTTTTCATTTGACCAACACTAACAAGAGATAAGTGCCTCTTCTTGTGATGTTCCCTAAAAATATACTCAACTCAACCTTTGAAAATATGATATTTGTTCTCATGATAATAGTTAGTTATATAAATATGGACTCCCTAAGATAATCTGACAAATATCAAGTGGTACAACATCAAGCTCTACCTCATATATAAAATTAGCAGTGATGGAAAATTTTAGTGTACATTTTCTTGTCACTTGCAATTTGGCATGATCAAATATCCAGCCCAAAGGATAAGGTTTTGCATGAGGTCTAGTCTCTAAATTAATTTTCTTAAAAATTTCTTCAGAGATAAGATCGAATTGAGATCCACTATCAAATAATATATCAACCTTAGTATGTTTTGTAATGACCCTGATATGGAAAAGCTCACTTCTTTCATTATCATTTTGAGATTCAACGAGCTTGCTAGAAGAACTAGCACTAACATTAGAATTTATACCTTTCATTCCCATGGTTATGATTTTGGTTTCATCTCTTGAATTAGATCCTAGATCTTGTTGAGATGTAGCAAGAATATTTTGTTTCCCCTTGTTATTGAACTTCTTTGGTCTCAATTCTAAATGCAATTTACAACAGTGGTCTTAATCATGGCCATGTTTTGATAAATGTTTACAAGTAAGCTTCTCTCTCTCTTTCTTGATAGTAGAATTCTTCTTACATTTGCCTTTAAATTATCCCATTCCTTGCTCTCTAGATTTAAAATGTTTCTTGTTGGACTCTTGAGGAAAATTTTTGCCTCTTGATTACAAATGTGTTACCTTAACACATATTTCATCTAGATTGGTGGGATTAAACATAAGTATAGTATGTCTAAAATAACTATGTAATCCACCTATATACTTAAGGAGAGTATCTTGTGAGGTCAAATCAACACCCAATATTAATTCTCTTTTTCTAAATTATTATGTGTAACTTTGGACACTCTGACCTTTAGCTTGTCTAAAAGTTTGCCAATCCATAATTTATTTTTGCATGTAAGCTAAGGGATAACATTTCCTTCTTAATGCAGCTATAAAATCATTCCAAGAAGAGATAATTTTACCACTTTTGTTCAAATCTTCTTGAGTTCTGGCCTCCCACAAGATGAGAGTTGCTCCTTCCAATTAAAGAGAAGCAAGTTGGATCTCTGTGACATCATCATTAATCTTTTGAATCCTGGAATATACTTCAATTTAACGAACCCAATTATCCAAATTTTTAGAATTTACTTCTCCATTGTACATTGTCAAATCAAACGTGATATAAAGCTTAATCAAAGGAGACTTACCATGTCCTCTTGGATATGTAGGAGGAGTAGATCTATGTGAGGAAGGAGTTGAGGATGGAGGTTAAGATGGAGGCGAAGGAGGAGGAGGAGGTGGAGGCTTTCTCCCATTACCAACATCACCTTTTGGTTGATTATAACTTTCTCCTTCTAACCATGTTGTTCTCTCATTGTACAACACTTTCATAATCTCAATCATATGAAAGAAAGCCTTCTTGAAATCTCTCTCATCCTCAAACATCAATTCTTGTCCTTTTCCTTCTTCATGTGCCATGACTTGTGGATTTTCTTGCCTCATTGAGACAATTTGAGGGTTAGTTTCTTCAAATGTTCCTTGTCTTCTTTTCAATTTAAACCTTGTAAGCATTCAAAAACCTTGCAAATTGTGTCAAACCTTCACAAAAACCATGCTCTGATACCAATATGAGCCAAAACTAAAAAGTAAAGGTTTCATGAAATAATTTGCAAGCTATTTTATGTCTTTTAGGCAATGGATCATGATTGAAAAAGTACACAACATAAGTAAATTTTGCATAGTTTTAACAGTTATAAATGGACAAACATGCAACATCAAACACAACATATTCATAATAGAGTTCACCCCTTCTAGGATACGTCTACAGGTCCAACTTCTAATGGTGGCCTTTTCTATTATATGCTCAAATGCACAATAACACAACATAAAATATTCAATATGAAAAACAAATGTTGTCATTGCATCCATAAATCCCAAAAACTCCTATCTAGGCTCTTCTTGAGCCCAAAACAGTTTAAAAATGAGCAAGATAGGCCTCTTTTTCCAAACTGCGTGTACATTGCTCTACAAAATGGGTTTTCTCTACTAAACTGTCAAAACAACTTCCATATCCCAATTGGTAGGGCGCCGAGGTTGGTATCCCACAAGTCCGGGTTTCGATCCACCATTATTGATAGTGGTTATGTTGGTTTTGGCATAAAAAATATTTTTTTTTTCAATATATTGGGTCGAAGTCCCTCCCGATCTCCATGCTCCCAGTCGTATGTCCACATGGGACCAACGGGCACAGGCCATAGCCACGCGCTCTCCTTGGCTCTGCTCTTAATCCTATGGTTCATATATGGCTTGGGCCTTTGGCGCGGGCAGGGTGCCACACGCCTTGCCCCCTTATTCTTCACATCTAGTCATTAGTGATGCCGAAAACCAAGGGTCCGGCAATTCGGGCACGCCCGCTATTAAGCTCATTACTCCAATAGCTCCACCATATCATTAAATATAACAACGCACCCATGATTTAATAAGAAATGATTATAGCCTGATTGGTCAGGTGTATGTTTCGCAAACAGAAGGTCATGGGGTCGAACTCCACAAAGCTTGTTGGTCACTAACCAAAAATTTTGACAAACCACAGAGGGCCACTTGGCCTTCCCCGATGGAGCCACGTGGCAGCCTTAGATTGGGCCACGTGGCACAATGAGATTGGTCAAGATTCAAACAATCAAAAATAACTAAATGTTGCATCTTGTGCATGCCATGTGTCAACCTTGAATTGATTCCCATACTACATAGACATCTTGCTGATGTCATCACCATGTTAGTGTATGGATTGCCATGGGAATCCATACCTTCACAGTCAACCCTACATTTGAGTTTTTTACTTTTTTCCAAAAACTTCAAAACGTGATAACTTCCTCATATAGTGTCAGATTGAGGTGACTCAAGCATCATTGGATTCAAAACAAAGAGATCTACAGTTGTTGCTCATTTTGGGATATTTTAAGCACTTTAATTATTTAGCATAGTTTTGATCCCCTATATCAACATGTACCATCTTAAATCCCTATCTTTTAATGTAGTTGGAAATAACTTTGAATTTTTAGCATCTTGCAAGTAATCATAACTTCTACAAAGAACTTCAAACTAAAAAATAAATTTTCTTAGGTCCTCAGTTCACATTTCATGGAAATTCGGAAGTATTGATGGAGAAATGTTCTTCATATTGACATTATTATCCATGTATTCATTGGGAAATCAAATGCATATTCTTCATTATCATTATCTCCATCTTTTCCTCTTCCTCCTCTAGGTGGAGGCTTTCTACTACCTCCCCCTCTATCTCCTAAATGTATTCTTGTTCCATTTCTAGTGCTATTCGGAGGTATTATCTTTCCTTTCCCTTGAATCATTGATTCTTCGAAACTAGGAGAATATGATTCCTATATTGGATTTTCCTCAACTGATTCTTCAATTATTGATTCTCTATAGAAGCCTTATTCTTTTACTTAGGAGGTATTTCACACTCTTATGCTGCAAATTGTTCTTTTATTGAATGAGAGAGAAAAATAACTTATGTTGAAGATGATGGTTCATCTCTACCTCTGACTCTAGACCTTTAGACTACACGATGACTTCTTCTACCCACAAAAGTGGGAATGTATGATGTTGATCTTGATATGGTTCTTACTACACCATGTGAACTAGTTAGGGTGGTTGGTGGTTGTGTTAAAGTGATTGCACCCATAATGAATCTATGTCTTGAATCCCTTTCTCTATACACACATTCCATTTATCATGCTTACTCATGCAACTAATTATATTAAAATGTAACATGCAAGGCTTTAGAGAAACCTCACTATGGTGATCTGCAGGTCCTTACCTATCGTAATACCATTTCTCCTCCCAAAATTTGTGTAATTTAAAAGTAACCTAAATTAAAAACTAAATCCTATGTATACTTCCTTGACAACGGTGCCAAAATTTCTGGTCAATGCAATTAAACTAGAATTATGTTACGTTTAATTCATCAATCCAAGTTGGTATTCTTATGAAGTGTAAGGCCCAATTTATGCTAGGATTTAATTTCTAACATTTTAATCTATGCAAATTTAATAGAAAGGAATGTTGAGACAAGTGCCACAAATTGCACAAGTTTCTTCTTAGGCGGGTTACATAAGGCTATGTCTTTGTGATTCAATTGAGCTAATCTATCTTGTTATGTAATTGACACAAATTCCATAGGGTGCATGAGGTTTTTAATAAGAAAGTAACATAAGGTTCTAACCATATGCTTCAATTAAACAATCAATTCAAAGATGATTTGAAAATCAAATATTCTAGTTGAACACAGAGATATAATCACTACAAACTAAACACAAGCTATTGTAGTCAAGCAATAACATGCCATTTATAATGAAATCTATTTTTTTCATGAAAATTAAAAGAAGCATAAATAAATTAACCATGAAAAGAATTATGGAAACATGCGTCCTTGTCACAGGGGGGCCTTCTTGGTTGGGTCACACATTTCTCAAATAGAACTCAAAGCATCTAAAACAAGTATAAATACAATACTAAACAAGATCATAAATGACACATCATAAGTACATAACATACACACTATATTAAACTAGATTTGTTTCAATACATCCCACTTGTTCTTCATAAACAAGAACAAAATTATTTATAATATAAAATATAGAACATTCTCAAGATTTTTTCTAGTTAACTTTAAGAACAAATAACAATTTTTAGATAATGTGGAAATACAAGATCATTTGGATGATTTGAAAGATTCATGACATGAGCATTAATCTCTCTTAATTTCATTTTTCTTCATTATGTAGATATTTATCCATTGTGCATTGTAAGGAAATTCAAACAAACTCAAACTCTATCACGTTACTTTATCCACGCTTCAACTATTGACCATGATGTTTTACTGAGCTCTACTAGTGATGTGTACATCTTCTAGCTGTGCCTTCAGGTGGAAAACCATCCCTTCACTTTTTTCCAAGTCCCTCAGGTTCTGGTTTGTCTAAATCATGCCTTAAGATATTATAACCTATGATTTGGCTACAGAAAGGAAGAGTAACTACAAAATATGTCAATTTCTTCAATTATAACATTTTGAACTATTTTGAGAAAGGAACATAAAAAAATATAGAAAGATAGACATTATTACCTTAAGATTCTTCAGTCGTAACCATTGTAACTTAAGCATGGTATTTATTCCCAAATGATAACGTAGGTTTGTGAAATGATAGTTATGATATGATTATAAGAGCAAAGGTAGGCGAAATTAAGGATAAAAAGGTGACAAACAAGAGCTTATTTTAAAACCTCAACAGGAAGTTCCCATGATTTTACCTTCACGCAGGGAAATATGATTACATAGCCATGGTAACCACTCAGAAGATGTAGTTGAAAACTAGAATGTGGTACACTCAATATTTCACTCAAGTACCAAAGAATTACCAGTGCCCTCGACCTCCCCCTTGAGCAACCACAAATATAACTATGACGATATTTGATCTGTTATATGTATTTACAATCTAAACTTGAAATATTTTTCTTTCGTGGCCAACACCATGAAACAAGAAACACACCAACAAAATCTTCTATAATGTGCTGCAATAAAATAGATCGCTCAAAATTTTCACATGTTTTTCTTAACATCTGTGGAAAAAGTTAATTTGCATAAATTTAAAGAAAAATTTCTAATATTTCATTAGCATATGATATGACAAACGTTGATGTGGATTTTCAGTAACATTTTACTTGTGGATGTGACCTTCAATTTTCTTAGTTGCATTCACCATGTTACCATGCACTCCAAATGCAATGTGATTTACTTTTCTTTAATTCGAGGTCAGAGTTGTTTACTTCATCTATCGTCTCCTATAGTGACATATATAGGGAAAGAGACAAAGGCAATTGTTGTAGTGCCAAATATTATGTTGAATAATATGTGTCCACCTGCTACTAGAAAGTATTTAGATGTTTGTTCTAAAGACATGAAACTCCTCTTGCCATATAATCTCCTTCAAGATTACTGTTGATACCACTTATGCAAGCAACAATCTTTCCTTTGATTGGAAATGGGACGAACTAACAGATGTCATTCCTTAAAGGGCTTGTGCTTGGTAGACATAGGATTGCACATTTTTTCTCACATTAAACATCAAAAAATATTGGCCTCCTCCTTCAACTTTAAGCCCTTAGATCTCTAACCTAGGCTCTAAAAAAAAATTAAAAGAAAAAAGAGAACATAGAAAAATTATCTTAATGAGACTTTTATTAATTCAATCTCACACCCACACACACAAAACACATGATAGAGTCCCATTATGTAGAACGTAAATGACATATGACTACTACCTTTAGACTATGCATAAGCACTTATACTTATTAGCATGTAAGATATAATATGTTAGAAAAATTAACATTCAATATTCATCACAATTATAATTCCCCACTTTCACATCAATCTTCAACATCCAAGTTATATGTCGCAACAATGTCACATACATAAATGGCACAATTTGAAACTTTACATAACATTAAGCAAGTGAAAACACATGTGTGCAGAACTCCTTCTTTACAAAAATCTTGAAATCATGTACATAAGAATTGGTACAAGGCCTAATCTCATATTACATATGACAAAACAAGAACACAAGCCCCTTGGATCATCAACTAAGTTCCCCATAGAAAACCAACCACAAAAATTCCATCTTCATTTCAAGTTACCTTCACAGGTTTAGGTCATTCCACTAGTTGTTCAACTTGGTTCCTTTGTTCCATAGACAATTTCATGGTTATGTCATTCCACAACTCACACACACTATTTAGTCATTCCATAAGTCACTCACACAGTACATTCATTCCACAAGTCACTCACACATTTCGATCGTGCATGGTTTAGTGATGCATGGTCTAGTCATTCCACATAAATTAGCATGGTTTGGTTTGAAACAACTTCATACCCTACATGAATCCACACGGTTCTGCATAATATCTCACAACTCCAGATGGTCATTCCAAAAAAACTTTGGTTTGTGCCTACTCCTCATGCACACTTGAGACTTTATTCCTCTATCGTGTTGTGTTCCTACTCCTTTGTTTCTCCATCTTTTCATTGCACATATATATGGCACCATCATGCCAAATGGGTAGTTGTGTGGTCCATTCAATCTAATGCATCAGTCCAACACTTTGTGCTTAAAACCCAAATTTTTAGGGTGGACGACTTTTTCTATCAAGATAAAATATTCCATCTGGGAATGTCGAGTGCTCTCATTCTATCTAGGCTTGTAATTCTTCCTAGGAAAATTGGGCATGTTGGGCCCCTCATTGTACGTTGGGTGACCTGTTCAGGTCGACACGTTCATTCCAACTTTGGGTGTCACGAGGCCACATGGCCAAAGTCATGCTAGCCCGAGTTCCAACTTACTGGCATGTCTCAGGTCGACTCATGCACCACTTATGTTACCCCTCTCATCTCAGGTGGGTGCATTTCACTCACGGGCAGAAAATTGAGGGCACTCTTTATCTTGTTGTGCAACAACACCCAAAACATCACAAACATTGTCACAAAATTTGCAATGCTGCCCTCACCTCACGACTCATATTTTATATCTCTTTTCACAAGTGGATGCTCGAGCTCAAGGGGTGACATCCTACCACACTAAAATAATGTTGTCATCCTTAAAAATTAATATCCACTCGTGACCAGCGATCATCAAAGGTCTTGCATCCTCAAGAAGGCTATTCATCGAACTGACACATCGTGCCATTGAAAAACCTCCCAAAAACATCAATATTTTATTAAGAATGATCATTTTTCTGTGCAAATGCTGCTAGAAGAGCATCATGTGTTACATCTGCTCGTGTCATCAACTAACCAGGTAGCTAATTTGACCATAGTGCCAACTCCACAAGAAATCACATAACTCAAACATCACGTAAACACCATCACATCTATCCATTTCATCTAAAATTCTCCACACATCAAATCACAAAAAATATACTCACCAGGAAGTAATCATACTAGCCACTCCCCATCTCATTAGACTCATCACTGTGAGCAACTAAAAAAAATCCCATCTCCTAGATACTTATAAATATGGTGAAGTGGGGTAACCTCAGGGATTACCTCTCCATAATCTAACTCTAACTCCTGAAAATGTATCCTAATCTCTCGAACATGCTCCAATCAATCCTTGAGATGACCCTTTTACACCTATAATAAACCCTCCATACTTGTCTATAATGTATCTCAATAAAGTGGGATAGGAACCTAACCTACCTCCGCTCTCCTCAATCAATCTCTTCAACTTTAGATCCTCAAGCCAACCTCCTAATTTCTACACCAAGGCTCATTATCTTGAACCTCAGCTCACGTCGCAGATGATATCCTTCTTATGATACCCTTGTGTTTCTCTTTTTGAAGACGAGAATATTTTTAGACTACTGAATTATTGTTTGAACTTAATGGCTATGGAAGCATGATTGAAATTAATTGATTATGTAATTAAATTTATATTATGAATAAATCATTTCATTTTTTGAGATAAATGGGAAAGCACACATGCATAATAGAGACTTCATTTTATTCTAGAAAAAACTTTCTAAGTTGTCAAGTCCACATAGTCAACCTTCCCAAATATTCTCCTACAAATCCGAGGAGAAAATTACCAGTTCAAGAATAACATAATGGGAGAGAAATATTATGCTAAGAACTTAGTTGGAGATAATTTCTAAGTTGGGTGAAAAGGAAAAAGAAAAGAACATTTGAAAGAAATGTGTGCTTTAAAGGAGAAGAAATATTCTTTCTTATTTAAAATAAAAAGCCTAGGTAATTAAGGGTTGTAGACCCTAAAAGTGGGACATTGCTAAGGAAAACTATGCTCAGTAGAATTATAAAAAAACCACTGAGGTATATAGAGGATGTTATTATTCCTTGACACAAGAAGTATCAACTGGAAGGGAATTGCTAGTTGCAATTCATTTGTTGGGAGGAATGTCCTCTCTACCTATGTTTTTCCCAAGCAACTAGTTACAGTCAGTTAATTTTGATTCTCTTATAATTTACCAAGTTACGTTTATTGTTGTTAATCACTAATAAAATTATGAGTATTTCTATAATTGTTGAATTATACAAGAGGATAAATGTAGTGAATAGTCCGAGTAGGATAATATGAAGAGAAATGTGCATGTACAATTATTAGAGTACATTTTGAATGCATGACTTACATATTTAATTCTAAGAGTTAGAAGAGTAAAGTCACACCCTTTATAATAAAGGGATCTGAGTTTAGCTTTCAGAAGGAGAATCTACACAAAATATATTTTTAAGAAGTTTATTCTTAGATAAAAATAAGGGTATTAAGGTTTAAAATTTGAGGCATACGAAAGAGGCATGAACTAAAATTGAAAATAATTATCTAAGACCTCTTGTGAGAGTGAATTGGAACAAAATAGAAGGATAACTATAGTAATTTTCTAAAATCGAGTATGGACAAGAAAAACAAATTTAGGTAAGGAAACATGGAAAGGGTAAAGTAAGCCTGAACATTATTATTATTTAAATTTGTTTGTGAGTCTCTTCAAGGCTCATGGTTAAGTAGTGAGAAAGTATCCGAAAATCTCTATATTAATAGTATTCTACTCTTATTCACTATAATCTCAGCGAATATTTAACTCATCCATCACAAAAAGGTATATTAAAGTGATTTAAAGTATGTAGCATATATATGTATATGTATATGTGTGTATGTATGCATATAACTTTCGTATGAACACCAGAAGACATGAATAGTTATGAAATTTCTATGCTAGTGGTAAAGTAACCAATACAAGTTGTATGAGCAAAAGGGAGGTTGCGCCTAGTCAAAATACACATGTAGATAACCCTCATTGAGTATTAAGCCCTCTAGATAGTTCATGCTGCCATAACAATGATTACGAATTAGAGAAGAGAGTAGTAGGGGATAATCTCTAGATATACATATTATAGCCAAAATATTATTATAAACACATTAAATCACAGTGACAATTTATTATTACTTACAATGGAAAATGTTCACTAAGTATTGACAAATAAGAAAGTATGACAACGAAATAAATTATGTTACAGTAAGGGTGATAGCCTGTTCTTAATGACCCAACTAGGGAAAGTGAAATGATCTTGATAAGGGTATCGATTAATAACAACATATGTAGAATATCCATATAGTAATCTGAGTGGGAACATAAAATTAAACATGAACTTGTGGCATACATATTGCAGAAAATGAAAAATTATAAGTAAATATTTTGAGCAACCAAATACATGGAATGTGTATATCAATCCAAAACAAAATACATACAACAAAAAGGTCTGTAAGGACCTGGTCAGTTCAGGACCTAAATAAATGAATAGACTTTTAGCCTTATACATAACTAACATCATTTAAATATCATATTGGCCAAGAAGCTTAAAATCCCTCTTAAGGGACAACAAGTCATTGTTCAAAATAAAATAAAAACCCAGAAAAACATAGACATCATGTTTCTACCTAGGAACCATAAACAAGAATTCTCAAGTATATATACAACAGATAGTGATTAAGTGAGTGTGGATGACCTATGAGGGGAAAACATCAGTTTTAGTCTTTGTCTATGAAAGTAGATCTCCAAAGATGAAATGAAATGATGTAATAGATTTGACTCAGAAATATAGGAGAATACAAATATAACCAGAAATAACAAGATAGAAATAGATAAACTTCTCTTTATTAATATCAAACCCTTGAGGTAGGGAAACACCATACATTCACTCCTTAAGGAAGGAGAACACTCCATAGGCCATATGCTTTGTCCATACAATATTCCTTGACATCTCTCAATGGGGAGTCTCTAGCCTCTATATAGGATTCATACATACAATAACATGGGTCATTACCATGGTTCTCTCAATACCATATATCTAATACAATGGGCTTATCACATTATTTCTAACTACTTGTGGTCCCTTACATGATGCGCGTTAACCACTTTATTTATTAACTATGGCCCATCCCATTATTAGATTATTCCCTTGGGTACCTCCCTCTATACCCCATACTACCCCCCTAGCTATACTATAAATGATGCCAATGCAATCCAATAAATGACATACCTAAAGCAAAGTTAAAATAACAAAGTAAACCGAGAGGAAAATAGAAATGTGAAAAATATTAATTACTAAAGTAAATAAATAAATGTACGCGTGACAACTGGAATTGTTTTGTGTAACGCCAACTATTTTCAAGTTACTGTTGGAATTCACTATTAGTATAGTATTCAAAAAGGAGAAAATACATTATACGCGAAAAGAAAACAAAGACCTAGCTAATAAAGTTGTGCAAGAGACTTTTAGGCCATCACAAGACTTGCCATGGTCGATTTCAAGCACAAAGTATAACAATGACAGTGCTAGGGTTTAATACATAAAACCCTAGGTTCAAGGGGGCAACCATGAAGCATGAATAACAAATTGCTTGTATCTAAGAAAAAAAAATTGAAAACCCATAGGGATGGAATTAAAAATAAATAAATGTAGGGTCACTCAAGCCTAAAGGCCTATAGTCATGGCGAATGCATACCTAGAATATAGTGACAAAAACCTTAGGGTTACATGGGAAAACCCTAGGTTGAAATATGACTAAACCATGAAGGGAAATTGAACAAGGCACGTAGTTCAAGGGTGTTAAGGAAGCCTACCAAAAGCATAATGAAGCCATATCGAAGGAATGAAGTATTGAAACCATGGTCGCAGAAAATTCCTGCACATTGTGAAGGAGGAAAGTTAATTAAATCCCTTAAAGTCATTTGTGAGAAACCTTAAAAAAATCTAAGGAAATTTCAAATGAAGAAAGGATTGTTAGGGTGGAGATGCAAATGAGAGTATGGTGTTTGTGGGGAAGTACCATAAAGAAATTCTTGACCTTGTCCTCAAATAATACCCTTTATCACCTGTAATTTCCATCGTAAACAAATGAATAGATTAGTAGACCAAATGCAAGAGTTAAAGATAATTGAAGTATAAAGGAACACAATGTGAATTCCAAATAAAAACTTTTACCATTCTATTAATGAGTCGATATACATTCCCTTGTTGTGTGGATAGGTCAATGCATGGAGAGAATGGGCGTAATAGTTGTAAGAGTAAGGGTCATGTGGTAAGAAATCACCTTGAATGCAAACAGAGTTGAACGACGCTCTAGTCACAAAGATCCAAAGACAATGACCAAATGAGATGGGATTTAGGGTTTCTTTCCCCTATTGAAATCCTTTCAAAGCCCCATAGTTGAATTTCCATGACAAATCCAATCTGTCGATTACTAGGTAGGCATGGTAGGTAAGACCATGTGAAGGTAGGTGGGAAGGTTTAGTATGCGAGTTGTCTTTAGTGAGACTTTTTGGAAGCTTTTCCGATGGGTTTTTCCGGTCTAATTTCTCTAAAATCCAATAGGAATTTATTGAAATCACAAGCTTGATGGGTAACCCCTGCACAATCGAAGTGCTCTAGGGGGTTTTTAGGGTGCTAAATTCATATATATAGTAAAAAAACTAGTTGAAATAACACAAATCAAGATTTCACCTCAATTTTTTTTGCTGAATTTCTGCACCGAAAAGTGAAAAAAGTCACACTAAAGACAACTTCTTTAGTATGTGGCCTATCAAATACAATTTTGTGTGTGATGGATAGCCCCACAATCCAATTCACACATCAAGTAAAGATACAGGGTTTAACTCATACATGCAACAACTTTGTGTGTGATGGATGGCCGCACAATCCAATTCGCACGCCAAGTAAAGATACAGGGTTTAACTCATACATGCAACTTTGTGTGTGATAGATGGCCCCGCAATCCAATTCACACACCACGTAAAAGTAAGGGGGTTTAACCCATACATACAAACACCTTCTATCCTTTTAATGAAAATTCTCATGCATATCCATGGTGAAATTAACTGAGAGTGAGGAGGTTCCTAACTCGATTGTATATGTAAGGACTAACGAAAAATGTGTAAGCCTAGTGTTGCATTCATGGGTAATGGAATTAATATATTTATATAAATCTTGAAGTGTAACTCATACATCAAAATTAATGGGAAGTACAAGAAGTATTGCATGATTAATTCCAAGCATGGTATCTCTATTAAGATTCTTCGTTCACTTCCCCAAATTTGTCAGCTGGACAGATGTTCCCATGTCTACGAAATCTAATTAAATTTTAAGGCAGTCAATCCAATTGTTGGTCTGAGGTTGGTAACTCCAATTCATTTGCCCCAGATGTCGAAGAAGATGGCAACACAGATTTGGCAAGAGACTCAGACAGTGATTGACTTCTCAATGATGAACATCATTTATTTCAGCACGAAATACGCAGAAACAACCGCATCTACATAACTTTGCTAGGCATGCTTCTCCGCATTGAGAAACCAAAATGGAATCGCTGGACTCCTCTACAAGGCCATGAACTGAGAAATGTGATAAAACCCATCCACATCCACATCCACATCCAGGTACTGCTAACAATTGTTTCAACTTTCAACCCCATCTAATCCATAATCCAATGAAGGACTCAGAAGCCCAAGATAGCCTTCGAGATAATCCAATCCATGCATCACAACGGTAAAAGTTAACTTTTAGAGAGAGTGATCCAAGAGCAATATGATAACCAAGTGCGTTCTAAGACATTCAAAACACCTGCACGTGGTTGTATATCCATATATTCTCTGCTCATCTATTTATTAGACACCCACGTGGTACAGATAATATCCAATTTTCCTTCAGTTTCGTGGCCAGGAATTCTTGAGAGTTTGATGAGAAGACGGTTTTGTTGACATTCCTTCGCATTTGCAAGAATATGCGACTTTGTTGTTGTAAATAGTATATACCCGAATACGCAAGTGAAATGATTAAATTTTGTCCCAAAACGCATCGAACTTGTAATGTTCTTGCTTTTCGCGTCAATTGACGACAGTTACAAATGACTTGTGTCTGTGACGTGGTCGCAACATTATATCTATCAGAGTTTGACACGAAGCTCGACACATCTTCCCTGTGATGGCATCGGGCACCCGTTATGCTTTTTGTCGAGAAGTTTGATATGCTGATAGGTAGGGCCGATTCAACATTTTCAAAATACCCACGCAAACCCTACGTTCAAGCAAACCGTGAGAGTTAGACAGATGCAGGAGTTACAAGTATGTCTAAGGGAGGTAACCTTTGACCTGACCATATGATGCAAACCATATGATGCAGGAGTATGGTAGAATATCTCCTACATATTTTTATATGATGCAGGAGTATGGTAGAATATCTCCGGCATATTTTTATCTAATATTCTTTGGTGAACAAAAGTTTATTTTTTTGGTTAACAAAAGTCTGTAGTAGTGATGCAGGAGCATCGGAATTAGCCAGCAATGTGGAGGATTGTCCACATGTTGTGGCTAATCACAGTAAAATTCATTGACGGGTTTGCCAAATTCGGGATTACTAGGAAGAATAAACTTCTCAATTAGTTTGTTATTGTAATAAGTGTGAGATTGCCTTATTTTAGAACAGATATAAGGTTGTTAAACAAATGTGATCGAGAGTGATAAGATAAGAACTTTGCTGTTATGATCTTTCAGCAAAGCAGGAGATCTTGTGCGCTATTATTAGAAAATAATCTCATCATAAAAAATGTGGTGAGGCGAGAGCTTAGGATTTTTTTTTAAGAGAGAAGGAGAGATAGTTAGGTGAATTGTGTGTGGAGCAGAAGCTCAAATTAGTAGCAAGGTGTGTGTAAAAAAAACAATAGTGATCAGTCTTTGTGTAATTGGCAAGAGCGATACTATGTTCCATTCGTTAAATGCAATTGTGGTTTGTATGTTGACAGAGGTCAATTCTTGTGAATCAGACCTGAGATGGAGACGCTGTATTGCTATTTTCTATGAATAGAATTTGTGTGTGTGTGTATCATTTTCTGATGTGTGTGTATCATTTTCTGATGAGCGTGAATTTGATTGTTAGTCTTTTTATTGTAAGAAATGAGGACGACTTGTGTGTTCTTATTTTAAACTGTAAATAACCTCATTATTAAGTCAACTCGGCATAGTGGGAATTGGCTAGTTGCAAAGTCATTTAATGATTTGGTGTAATCATCTGTTGGAACCTTTAAATGTAATTAAATTTTGTGTCAATCGATTTGTCGGGTCTGTGTATAGCCTTCGTGCTGGACCAGAGAGGGTTCATATCACAACGGATGACACTGGGAAATGGATGCGAAAGGCTGGAAAGTCGGTTGAAGTGAAGTTGGATCCGGAGTAATATCGGAGCATATATAGGAAGAGGGGTTGTTTACCATTAAGATTTGGCAATTTCTGATCGGTAGCATATCGGTGGATGCAAAGTGTCATAAAGAATGGTTAATGTGATATTGGATCCGATAACATAATATCGGAACTGTGGATCGTTGATTAGATCGGATCAGAAGGTGTTTCATAATTGCATTGGATCGGAGCTGTAGTAATAGTCTATAATTGCGGCATTTAAAAGAATTATGATTAGGTGTTTCGGATAGTTATCACATCAGGAACGATGTAAATGCCCAAGTTCCTATGTCATATTAAGATTGCAAGTTGAGTTAAATCAGTTAATCAGATACAGGAAAATCAAATCCAGATCCCACTATGCAAGTATCATTATTCTCATCATCTTCTTCCATAAATTGAGGCTGAGCTAAAGCATCAACAGCTTGATCTGAGACTTCACTTATTCGACCAGCGGAATCAAGAGGGCGTGGTCGTTTACTACCTCCTTAAACTCAGAAAAATCATCAGCAGGATTTGATGATCTGATCTCATGATTAACATTGTTATTGTTATGATATTGGACCTCAACCGACTGCTTCAAAGATTGAACCTCAGACCGCAGGGTTTCAATGACATAACCTTTTTCATCGATGAGATTTTCCAGAGACAACTTTTCCGATCTAATATAAAGGGAGGTTATTGAATGGGTGATAAAGTGTCGGGTCTCGATGCAATTGGTAGTCTATAAATTTGTTAGGTATTGAGGTTTTATTTTGGGCAAAAGCTGAGAGAGCAATTTTGCACCAAACGCAGAGCGGAAGTCAGCGTTACTTCATCAAAATGGATTGAGAACCAATGAGCAAGATGTGAGAATTGTTGAGTGCATAATGAATTCTCATAGATACAATTATCTGATTAAATTCTGGGTGAATTATTTTATAGACTCTACAGGCATTGGATGTGATCGAAATGCAGATTTCATTAAGGGTCAATGCATGAGTCTAAAAGGATCCGGGTTATGCAGGCAGCCTGCATCGATTTTTGGTATCAGAGCCAGCTTAACGCTCTGAAAAGATTGTTTTGAGGAACTAAATTTTAATTTTAGCAAATGTATAATTGCTTGGAAGTGAGTTTGTTGAAGATGAAGATCAGGCTACAAACGATGTTGAGATCAGAATGGAGAATCAGAGAATGCCCGGGAAGATCTGGTAAGAATGTTTAAATTGATTACATGACTGATTTGATTTAAGATTGTTTAAATATTGTTGAAGCTAGTGATATTCATGAGAGCAGAGATTGGGTAGGCATCAGCATTTGCTTACAAACAGGTTATCAGAAGGAATTGATAGTATTTGAAAGATACTTTGATGTGTCTTGAGATAAGATTGTGCAGGTCAGTCGATTTGTTGAAAGATGGAATGAGTTGTACCAGCATCATGACATATGAGTTATGTGAGCAATTGAAGATGCAGAGCCTAAAGCAAGGAGTATTTCAAGAGGAGATGAGAACAACTTCCAACTGAGGTTGGGTAGAAGTTGATGAGGCACCTCCACAGTTGTGATTGTGGATAGGAGATAACAATTCCAGCAAGAAGAGTGCTGGGCAGAATTGTTAGTCAGTGAAAGGTTCGAGGAAAGAACAAGGAAGTGCCAAAAGGCTAAACTCAGGAAAGTTTGGTGAGGCATGAAGGAGACTTGTTACAGGCGAAATGGAAAAGGTTAGTTGCAGCTCACTAGTGAACAAGGAAAGTTCACCAGAGGAAGGAAAGGAATTGACTATTGATGGTCATGACAGGGGTACAAAGGAAAGTCACAGACATAGGGAAAAGAGTGTTGAAGCAGTTGGACTCAAAGGAATGAGTAATGAAGAAAGGGACATAGAGTTGGCTGAGATGAAGGCAGAACTCAGTCATTTGGAGAAGCTGGTATTGAAAGGAATTAGAGAAAAATGGAAACAAGGATTTTATGTGGGAAGAAGAGTTAAATGGCCTGTGAGAGAATTGTTTGCTGAGAAATTATTACTTCGAAGAACTGAGAATGAAGAAATAGAATACATCTGTGAACCAGAGAAAGGACCTCTCCTTGGGGACGAAGATAGTGATGACAATAGAGAAGAACTGATCTATGCAGATCAGAATGAGAGGAATGTGTTGACATCCTCCGCACAGACAAGAGGATCTCATATTTTTGGGATTAATTATTTTTGTGAATGTAAAATTGCAGGTATGCAGCGTAAAGAATTTGAACCTATGTATGGAAAAGTGAAAGGAGCAAAGGCAAGACAAGAAAGAAAGGAGATGCATAAGGACTTTCAAGACTTCAATTGGTGGAGGAAATTAAAAGGTATGGCTAAATGGTTATGTCTTCTTTTAGTGGAAACTTATCTGATCATATTTGAAGGAATTTTAGCATGGAAAGAAGACCAATGGGAAACGGAAACAGGAAAAGAAACAAATGCAATGCAGATTTATGAAGTGAAGAGAAGGAAAGTTGACACCGAGAACTTAGCTGAAGAAGGTAAGCCAAGGAAATCTTTGGAAGATCAAAGTCTCATCAGGGAAAAGGAAGAGGCATTATTGTCTTATTTGGACAAACTGAGTATTGGAGGAAGTTGTGTAGAACAGGAAGGTATTCTACAAACTTATGATGAAGTTGCCAAGTATTGTCAAGAAGTTGCAGTTCCAGAAGTTCTCTTTGATGAGGAAGAAATCAGAGGTGTTGAGGAAGAGTTTCTCAATAATTTAGTGAACTATCAG
The DNA here is from genome assembly GCA_000404065.3 of Pinus taeda. NCBI lineage: Eukaryota > Viridiplantae > Streptophyta > Pinopsida > Pinales > Pinaceae > Pinus > Pinus taeda. The sequence continues at coordinate 42,069 of APFE030407240.1, read as the reverse complement.
AATAGTTCAGAGGAGCATGAAGAGCTGATCATTGAGGCCTCGAATGAAGAGCCTTGCACTTTTGAAACTGACATGTTGTGTATGTTTTCAGGTTTGACAGGTGAGGAACAGCGATTGGACAATGTGCTTATGCATGTTGATGAAGAACTGAGATTACTGGAAGAAATGGCTGAAACAAAAAGATATTTTGAACATGTATTTAATAATTTTGAGAATGATGGTATTGACAAGGAAATTGTCATGATTAAAGGAGCTGAAGATAAACAAATGAAGGATGAGTTATATGCAAATGACATGTTTATTGAATATGGAGAAATTGACATTTTGCGGGAAAAGTTATTAGACAAATCTGAAGACATAGAGGGAAGAATTATCTTTGATGATAATGAAACAGAGGCTGTAGAGTACAAACAACAGATTGTAAATGGCAAAGGCAAGGAAGATTTGGACAAAATTTTTATAATTTGTATGGAAAAGGAGAATGTACAACAGACAGATGTCAGTGGAGTTCAGTTAAAGACAAATGGTAAGAAGGAATTTGAGAAATTGTGGAAGATGAAATTAAATAAGAACAGGGACGGCAAGAAGGAGAAATTGAACACGGGAATTTGTATCAGCAGGGGACAACAACAAATGAAGATTTGGAAATTTGGAGGAACATAAGTGACAGTGGTAGAAAAATTAAATCAGCAGTATAGTGAAAGTGATGACCAGTTACAAAGTAAAGTTTGGGATACTGGATGGACAACAGAAGAAACACATGACCAGGTGGTCATGGAAACTTTCAACTTTGGGAGTCTGATGCAGGAGCATCGGAATTAGCCAGCAATGTGGAGGATAGTCCACATGTTGTGGCTAATCACAGTAAAATTCATTGACGGGTTTGCCAAATTCGTGATTACTAGGGAGAATAAACTTCTCAATTAGTTTGTTATTGTAATAAGTGTGAGATTGCCTTATTTTAGAACAGAGATAAGGTTGTTAAACAAATGTGATCGAGAGTGATAAGATAAGAACTTTGTTGTTATGATCTTTCAGCAAAGTAGGAGATCCCGTGCGCTATTATTAGAAAATAATCTCATCGTAAAAAATGTGGTGAGGCGAGAGCTTAGGGTTTTTTTTAAGAGAGAAGGAGAGATAGTTAGGTGAATTGTGTGTGGAGCAGAAGCTCAAATTAGTAGCGAGGTGTGTGTAAAAAAAACAATAGTGATCAGTCTCTGTGTAATTGGCAAGAGCGATACTCTGTTCCATACGTTAAATGCAATTGTGGTTTGTATGTTGACAGAGGTCAATTCTTGTGAATCAGACCTGAGATGGAGACGTTGTATTGCTATTTTCTATGAATAGAATTTGTGTGTGTGTGTATCATTTTCTGATGTGTGTGTATCATTTTCTGATGAGCGTGAATTTGATTGTTAGTCTTTTTATTGTAAGAAATGAGGACGGCCTGTGTGTTCTTATTTTAAACTGTCAATAACCTCATTATTAAGTCAATTCGGCATAGTGGGAATTGGCTAGTTGCAAAGTCATTTAATGATTTGGTGTAATCATCTGTTGGAACCTTTAAATGTAATTAAATTTTGTGTCAATCGATTTGTCGGGTCTGTGTATAGCCTTCGTGCTGGACCAGAGAGGGTTCATATCACAACAGATGACACTGGGAAATGGATGCGAAAGGGTGGAAAGTCGGTTGAAGTGAAGTTGGATCCGGAGTAATATCGGAGCATATACAGGAAGAGGGGTTGTTTACCATTAAGATTTGGCAATTTCCGATCAGTAGCATATTGGTGGATGCAAAGTGTCATAAAGAATGGTTAATGTGATATCGGATCCGATAACATAATATCGGAACTGTGGATCGCTGATTAGATCGGATCAGAAGGTGTTTCATAATTGCATTGGATCGGAGCTGTAGTAATAGTCTATAATTGCGGCATTTAAAAGAATTGTGATTAGGTGTTTCGGATAGTTATTACATCAGGAACGATGTAAATGCCCAAGTTCCTGTGTCATTTTAAGATTGCAAGTTGAGTTAAATCAGTCAATCAGATACAGGAAAATCAAATCCAGATCCTATTATGCAAGTATCATTATTCTCATCATCTTCTTCCATAAATTAAGGCTGAGCTAAAGCATCAACAGCTTGATCTGAGACTTCACTGATTCGACCAGCGGAATCAAGAGGGCGTGGTGTTTACTACCTCCTTAAACTCAGAAAAATCATCAGCGGGATTTGATGATCTGATCTCATGATTAACATTGCTATTGTTATGATATTGGACCTCAACCGACTGCTTCAAAGATTGAACCTCAGACCGCAGGGTTTCAATGACATAACCTTTTTCATCGATGAGATTTTCCAGAGACAACTTTTCCGATCTAATATAAAGGGAGGTTATTGAATGGGTGATAAAGTGTCGGGTCTCGATGCAATTGGTAGTCTGTAAATTTGTCAGGTATTGAGGTTTTATTTTGGGCAAAAGCTGAGAGTGCAATTTTGCACCAAACGCAGAGCGGAAGTCAGCGGTACTTCATCAAAATGGATTGAGAACCCATGAGCAAGATGTGAAAATTGTTGAGTGCGTAATGAATTCTCATAGATACAATTATCTGATTAAATTCTGGGTGAATTATTTTATAGACTCTGCAGGCATTAGATGTGATCGAAATGCAGATTTCATTAAGGGTCAATGCATGAGTCTGAAAGGATCCGGGTTATGCAGGCAGCCTGCATCAAGTAGAGACCATATATTTTTACTTAGGAATACCTAAACACTTTGTGTTTGTTGAAGCCATAGAGTATCTCTTTTCTTGACCACCCTAAAAGAAATATTAAAAATTATAATTTATTGGGTTTGAAATGTAAGAAATGAGAAAAAGAAGGCTAAAAAGAATATGGATTTAGCAAAAAAGAGCAAAGATTTAGACATGCTCAAAATATTTCACTATTATTGTTGTAGTAGAATGAAGCTCATGAGAACAATTTATGAAGAATCTCATGTATTTTTATTTTTTTTGGGAAAATAACAAAGAAATTGGAAGAGCAATCATGGTACACATATCATTCACAAAAATAATTTGTATCTCCATTTCAAAGCCAAATTACAAGCCACATAAATAGTGCTCATGAGATCCAACAAATTCCAAACAAGGAGAATATTGTTGAGAAAATCTCTCAACAAAACTCCAACAACCAAGAACCCAATCCTACCTATATGCTAATGTAAACGTTATTCCAAGTCCCTCCTTTAATGCTTACATTACATCATTACTAAGATTAATACAAAAATGACAAATTACAATTCACATGTCACATTTGTCTCACTCGTCTTCTTGGACATTTATTCTCATTCTGAGGTCTCCCATATTTTCGCCACCACAATTTTCAAGATTTCTATTCAACCCATTTAAGACATAATCACCTCTAACCATCTTTGATGAACTTTGTATAATTGACGATACTAGACTATATCCAACCGTCAATTATGCAAGTGACCTTTCTACACACATGGATCTCATAACATAACTTGGTATAATTGATGATTTTCAATCTCGATACTAAACTATATCCAACAGTCAATTATGTAAGTGACCTTTCTATACATAGATCTCATAACATAACTTGTCACTGACGGTCTTAAATCCCTCAGCGCAACAAAACCATCAACATATAACAAACTTACACAATAAACTAATTTACATCATTCTAATTTGTTCATTAATTAGTTCTTCACTTTTTACCAATAGAATAAAAAATTACACCAATCTCAAAAAAATCTAGGTGACAACAAGCACACTTCATGCTGTAAGTTATAGTTGTCTTGAAATGACAGAAATGTTGGCATTGGTAGCCATTTGGCATATGGATTCTTTGAGAATCTCCACCAGACCTTCTGTTATTCTCCCCGCGTTAGCACAACATCATTACCATGATTTGGACCTAGAAAACACATATCCACAAAGTCTCCAAATACTAGCCCGCTGCAACGCTGAAGTAGAGATTATGTAGTCATTTCTGTGGGATTACCACACGAACGACGTGGAATGTTGTTTCATTTACTGTCTCATCTTACTGTCTGGAAATTGACTATATAATTAAATGGTGCGCAGGTTCCCAAATAGAAATTACATCAGCAGGTACAGATGCCAGATGCGCGTGTACGACTAAGGACTAATTCATTTCATGATAGAGAGGAGCTATGTTCGGAGCTTACACGTGCTCGAAAATTTGCCTGTTGCAAAAGCATGTGAGGAAGATCTGCCTAAACAATTCTTTCTCCACAAATTTAAACGCAAGATTCCGGCACCGAAAACTCCCCAAAAAAAAAATCACACTAAGAACAACATAACACGAAGTGCGCTTAGAGATATTCATACACCTTCCCCTGGTTTTGAATTCATATATATCCACGTGGTAGACATAGTATCAAAATTGACATCGGTTTCGTGGCAGAAATTCATGCGAGTTTGATGCGAACATGTTTGGTTGACATCTGTTCGCTTTAGCAGGAGATTGTCAGTTATGGTGGTGTATATACTCGAAACCTGCAACATTGTCTATCTCCTTACCGTGTGACATTCGAAACCTGAAAAGCTGTATTATCTGTTTACCGTGTGACATTCATAACCGTGTGGAAGGCATCACAAAATTTATTAGCTCTGGTACAAAAGTTCATCTCCTTTATTATATTTTGGCTTTGGCGTCAAGTGACAGTAGTCCGTTCTGTCTGAGACGTCATGGCGACTTTACAAGTCCAAGAATTTGGACGAAGCTCGATACATCTTTCCTGTGATTACATCAGCGCAGGTGAGCTGCCTTTTTGACGAGAATAGGCGGCGCCTGCGGCCGCTATTCCGGGTACCGTCACATTTTCACAGTATCCACGTAAACTCTCTACATTATCACAGTACTCACGTAAATTCCGACACATCTAGGTTTGAGGCATTGTGCACAACGTGCAAGCTAACCGTTAGCTTTAGACAAACTTGTAATTAATGTTTCTTTAGGGATTTTTTCGAGAATTAATGTTATTCAAAAGGTTTTTCGAAATCTCAACTAGGATTTTCGATAAAATGAGTCGGAAACTTGATCGTGAAAACTTGGAAAAGTTCAAAAGGTTTTTCTAAATTTCGAATATGATTCAGGGCAAAATGAGTCGTGAACGTGATCATATGACGTTGTCACATCTAATGAAATTTCTATTGAAATCCTAAACGTGATTATGAAAAATTAGAAAAGTGAAATGTTTATAATGTGTATTTGCAATTCATTAAAATTTTAAAAATAGTTGATGTATTAAAATATTGTCTTATTATATTAATAAATGTTTGATATACATTCAATATCAATCCTATCTATAAATACATTAACCAATGTAATTGATAGAAATATAAATTTAATATTAATATTAATATCAGTATTAATAAAATATAATAAATACAATATAAAAAATATATTTACAAAATATAAAACATAATAACAATACGATAATAAGAATTATATTATAAAATAATATTAATCACGAGGAATAATCCAAAAAATTAATATAAAAAATTCAAAGAATTAATACAAAAAACCCAAAGGAATAAAATATATAAATATACAATAAAACAATAATAAATATTATTTATCAAATATTATTATCATTTTCAACCTAAGGAAATAATAAACCCAAAGGATTAATACTAAAAAATGAATGGAAAAATATTAAACCCAAGGGAATAATATTAAACCCTAAGAATATGAACCCTTAGATTAGTTAACCCAAAGGATTGATATTGTAAACCCAATGGAATAATAAACCGAAGGGACATACTAAAACTCCAAGGGATTAATATTATAAACCAAATGTATATAAACCCTAAGATAAATATAATAAACACTTAAATAAACATGGTTGACCATGGCTGGCTTTCATATTGAGATAATGCTTGTCACAATGCGACATGGACCATGGTTGACCATGCTTTACCATGATTGATTTTCATATTGAGACAATATTTTTCATAATGCGAAGGTGGGCCAATGTTGATCATGGTTGATTTTCATATTGAGACTATCTTTCTCTGAATGTGACATTGGACTATAGTTGATATTGATTGATCATGATTGATTTTATACAACATGGTTGACCATGATTGATATTACAAACCGAAGGGAACAATACTAAAAAATCAAGGGATATAAACCCAAGGGAATAATATTAAACCTAAGGAATATGAACCCTTGGATTAATAAACACAAGGGATTGATAATATAAACCCAAGGGATTAATATCAAAACCCCAAGGGATTATGAACCCAAGGGAAAAATATTAAACCCAAGGGATTAATATTATAAACCCAAGGTATATAAACCCTAAGATAAATATTATAAACCGTTAAATAAACATGGTTGATCATGGATGGTTTTAAGATTGAAACAATCCTTGTCACAATGCAACGTTGGACCATGCTTGGCCATGATTGATTTTCATATCGAGACAATCTTTTTCATAACGCGATGGTGGAGGAGATTTGACCATGATTGATTTTCATATTGAGATAATCTTTGTTAGAATGCGACATTGGACCATGATTGAAAATGATTGACTGTGGTTGACCTTGATTGATATTATAAACCTAAGGGAATATAATAAACCCAAGGGAACTATACTAAAAAATCAAGGGATTATAAACCCAAGGGAATAATATTAAACCCAAGGGAACAATATTTAGCCCTAGGAATGCGAACCCTTAGATTAATAAACCTGAGGAATTGATATTATAAATAAACCCAAGGGAATGATATTAAACCCTAGAAATGTGAACCCTTGGATTAATAAACCCAAGGGATTGATATTATAAATCTAAGGGTTTATGTACCCAAGGGAATAATATTAAACCCAAGCGATTAATATTATAAACCTAGGGTATATAAACCCTAAGATAAATATTATAAACCCTAAAATAAACATGGTTGACCATCATTGATTTTCATATTGAGACAATGTTTGTCATAATGCTATGTAGGACCATGGTTGACCATGATTAATTTTCATATTGAGACAATATTTGTCATAATGCGACGTTGGACCATGGTTGATTTTCATATTGAGACAATATTTGACACAATACAATGTTGGACCATGGTTGAACATGATTGAACATGGTTGACCACAATTGAATTTATAAGACATGGTTGACCATGGTTGACCATGGCCAACCATGACTGACCATGGCCAAGCATGATTGACCATGGTTAACCATGGTTTACCATGAGTGATCATGATTGACCATGATTGATAATATAAACCTAAGGGATCAATACTAAAAACACAAGGGATTATAAACCCAAGGGAATAATTTTAAACTTAAGGGACTATTATTAAACTTAGGGGAATAATTGTTGGGGAAATTATATGTGTTATAATTCCAACATTAAATTACCAATATGGGGTTGTAAGACTTAGAGGCACAAGCGCGGGTAATGCAAGATTAGAGTGTCTACTCTAAAATGACATCATGAAATACGAAATATATTCCTAAATTAAGGACATAATACAAATCATTGAGCAATTTTAATCTCAATCTAAGTAAAGTAAATCAATCAAACTCAATCTCAATGTAAGTAAAACTTAACTGCAATTCAAACAATAAACTTTAGAAATCTGAAATCAAACAAGACTAATTACCATTCAATATCAAGCTTATGCTAATTTAAATCTTAAACAAAACTAATTCTAATCCAAACGATTCTAAACTAAAAAAAATAGACAATCCAACAAAGTCCTGGGATGCAATCCAACAAGAATTTAAACTAACCTCTAACATCACTCTGTAATTGCTTCAAAAGAAACTAAGTAACTCAAAATTCTAATTAACATACTTTTAGAGAAAAGACTACAAAATAAGAAATTATTTTATTATTAGATTACTTTCATCAAACTCAAGAAATCATTCAAACATAAGTGCATTAACCAACAATTCTATCAATAACTAGTTAAAATTACAATGCATCTCAAAACTAAACTACAACTCCAAACAATGATTTAATGGTCTCGTTGCATTGCTTTGAAATACTTGATTGCCAAAACACAATGTTACAAAAAAATATAGTGAATCAGTAAGGTACATAATCGATTTCTATTCATATTTAAAAGAAATAAAGTTGTCGATCTCTTGTTTATCCAATTAAGAAGCACCTTTGAGTATTCCAATAGTAAACCTATAACAAAGGGATTATTTATGCAATAAAATCATTGATCAACACCATTCATTAGCTTGCAACAAGTTGAAACTAATATGTCTATTTAGTTTCAAGAAAAATAAATCAATTTCTTAAGTACATAATTGAAATTATGAGATCTAATTAACAAATGTTTTCAAAATAAAATCCCTACACCTAGATCTAAATCAAACATGCTACCTCTATCCTGTGATGTTTACAAAACTTGCTTCTAGGCGGTGGTGAGCTCTTGCCACTCCTGGAGAAAGTTTAATTAAACACAGTACTCTTTAAAAATCAAACACACATTAATACTTACAGCAAATTGAGTGCAAAATCAGAATTGCATTAAAGTTCAAAATAGAAATTCATACATCCTTGCTGGTCCATCTGAGGCAAAGCCAAAAACGTATTACAAAATTCCTTTCTTTTGTTCTATCCATCCCTCCATATAGGCCATGGCTAGGCCATTTATAAAATTTACAAGGTGAATCAGTCATTTTCCTTAATTCTAGAAAATTGCATATTTTTAACAAATTGGCCTCAAAGATATTCGCATATCTCCCTAAGCATGGCGAATTTTAGAAAACAGTTTGGCGGGAACTTAATTTGTCATATTTGCAATAAAAAACTCTCATTTATTTGTCTCGTTCAACAACATATCCTTGGAAATCCTGGCCAAATTTGGCTTTTTGGCTCTTTTTACAAGATTCTAGAATTCTGTAAAAACAATGTTTTTTTATGAAACTGCCTTAAAGACCCACTTGTAAATTTTGAACTAAACCGAATCTTGAAAATGGTTTCAGTTATAGATAATTTATTATATTAAAAAAAAAACCATTTTCTCAGATGTTCCATATTCACCTATAGTTTCACGCCAATCGAGGTCAAACTTGTGAGTTTGAAAACTGTGCGGATTTTGAGCAAATTTGTTGATTTTCTTCTACAAACCCACATGTATGAGTTGGGTACATTCCAACTCATGGGAAGGTGTCAGAACATCATTTTGGGCAATAGCCTTCCTCAGTTTTCCCCAGAAGCATGTCGCGATGTTGAAGCTCCAAATTGGATTTTTTCACCTACAGGCTTGTGAAGAATTTGGGTAATGGAACCCTATGGAAGATGAAGTTAGCAAAATTACTCATTAGTAAATCAGGACTAAATCATCTCTAATCATAGAAAGGCTAATAAAACTAATGATAATCAACCACAAAGTGTACGATATGAATTGGCGATAAGTGATGGAATTATGGTGTGAAATGAGTGTGAAAGTGTCAGAATTTGGGGTATGAATAATGGTTTTGTGTGATGGAAAAATGGTCATATTCGAGGCCCAACATCTCGCCATTCCTAAGGGTTTGCATGTCATGCAAACAAATCTCTTTCTCATTGATACATTCTTAACATTGTTTTGTAGATGTTGGTTCTTGTGGGACAACATTGCTTGAATATTTGGAGGTGTTGGTTCTTATGGAGCAGAACTACTTGAATACTTGGAGGTGTTGGTTCTTGTGGAGCAACACTCTTCACATTTAATATGTCACACTAATTTACTGAGCAATACAAATTGAGAACAAGAAATGAATGGATGAGGAAGAGATGATGGATGAAATGAGGTGATGACGGTGATGGTGAAAGGGTGCTTACATGCTCTGTCTTCATAAGGCCAATGTCTATAGGTGGTTTCCTTTATCATTTCATGGTTGTAATGACTTCATTCTGTGAATAGAATTATTAGAGAAGACACTACAGAGACTGCCTTTATTAATACACCATAAGGTTTTTTCTTTTAACATCGTCTTGTAATCAAAGTATATGCATAATGAATGGAAGGAAATATAAGGATAATGGTTTATGAAAGATAAAATACGTGGAATAAGATGTGGTGAATCATTAAGATTCCTTAACCTTCTAATGAATTATAGAATCATCAGTCAAATTTACCTCAAGTTTTACCTTTTTCGTTGATGTGCTCAGTGCTGCAAAATGAAGTGGAAGATGGAATGCCTGGAGTTGATGTGACTGTTGATCTAATCTGCTGAAGAAGGTTGAATGATGAACTGAATGTACCCTTCTCCCCCATGCCTGAGGAGTTGTATGTCCCCAAACAACTAAGGAAAGGTGATTGTGACTACAAATGACAATGGAAATGTCGATACAAAAATCCAAACTGCTGCAAACCTCTGTTGAGATCTCAAAACCATATAGTCTTTAGCCGCTACACACCCGTGTGCAATCTTGCATATGTGAATAAATGGTGTCGATGTCAAACATAAGCAAGAATCATTGGATTACCGACCATTGAGGAAGTTGTTAACCAATGCAAGATATCCCACCTTTGATGTCAATGGGAAAAAAGGCACTAGGTACGTTCTACTAGCCATGAATAGACTTGTTGAAGTCGAATGGACTGCATAATTCGTCCACCAAGAAAAAATGATGTATTTCCTTAGTAGATGACAAGGATACCTGCCATTAAGGCATGCAAGCTCCCAGGTACCTTATCTAACCCTAACCTTGATCCCAGATGATATGCTGATGTCAATGGGACAAGGCTTGTTAGCATGTGGGCCTTAAGGGATCCCACATAAACCAACCCAAGTACAAGACATAATGACTTGAAAGATACAAGATTTGAAATAACCATGACATGAACCAGTCACATAACCATGCTTATAACCAACATAAAACCATATTAGTACCATAGATACAACTGCCATTAAATCCACATATAAATAAGTGAAAAAGCAAGAGAACTTAGCTTTTATTAATCATAGGCAAATCTAACTAGGTTCGGGACTTCGACGTACAACCCCACATAGACATGGTTGAACTAAATCTCTCTTTCAGCCAATCACCCTGTGCCATATTCCAAACATGAATGTGGGATCTCATAGAACAACCAATCCAAGAAAAACTAAGGGAATCCAAAAGTTAAACCAACTCCACCCTCATCAAACTGTGATCACACCCAAAATCGGTTCTCCGATCACAACCAAACTAAACTTGGAATTCCATCCGGAATCAATCACTATCCTTGAGGAATTTTTCATCTCCTTGTCTCTCATATTTACTGCAATCTAATCTTGGGCCATTAGGCCCTAAACTGAGACCAGTCTCTCAGGCTTTACTGCAATCCAAACCCAAATCACTAGGCTCTAAACCGAGACTCGTCCCTTAGGCTTTAGCATGTATTCCACCAAAACTGGTCAAGGGATTCCTAGGCATTTGGGAATCAAACTTGAGACCACCTTCACCACTGATTTTGAAATCCATTTGGAAAACCAAAATAAAAATATGACACCATGGAATTTGGAAAAAGGCAAGGCTAGGTTGAAAAACACCATCATAAATCAGAAAAACCATGCCACTAACAACAAGAGAACCATACACCAACATGAAAATCCATGCATGCCCAAACCAGCTAGGAAATCACACATGCAAAAGGTTACCTGCAATTATTCCTGTTGAAGTTGTTTTATCCTACTTTTCCTTCCTTGATCCTTGATTTCCTTCCTTTCCCTTTGCTTTCTTTTCCTTCCTTGAACCAAAACTAGAGTGCTCCAAGAAAACGCTAAGTGACCAAGAGAGAGAGAGAGAGAGAGAGAGAGAGAGAGAGAGAGAGAGAGAGAGAGCTCCAAACTTGAACTGGCCAAGAGCTTAACACTGACTAAGCTTTCCAAATGATCCTTAGAAGCCTTTTTATTAATGAGGCCTCTAATTTCTTCATTTTCCATTATTTTCCTTCAATTTCCTCCTCAGATGCAACCTGTGAACCTTTACCTTCCTTTTCTCCTCTTTTCCTTAATTTTCATAAATAAATGTGCCAAAAATGCCTTTTTTCCTTTTAATGCCTTTGCTTTAGACTTTTTCAATTTTCCTTAGCCAAAACACACATCCAGTGATGTCCACTTGGATATCTTTTCCTAACATTAAGCTTGGAATACATGTCCCTTACTTGTGGTATTATTTTTCCTTTATTAACTTTTATTGCATGAACTTTTCACTAGGGATGTTACAATAGTTGACCATGGTTTACCATGATTGATATTATAAACTTAAGAGAATAATAAAATCAAGGGATCAATATTGAAAACCCAAGAGATTATAAACCCAAGGGAATAATATTAAACCCAAGGGAATCATATAAACCAAAAGTATAAAAACCCTAAGATAAACATTATGAATCCTTTAATAAACATGGTTGACCATGGTTTATTTTCATATTGAGACAATCTTTGTCACGCTCTGACATTGGATCATGCTCGACCATAGTTGAGCCCTTAAATTAATAAACCAAACAAATTGATATTATAAACCCAAGAGTATATAACTGACAAGGGATTAATACTAAAACCCAAGGGATTATGAACCCAAGGGAATAATATTAAACCCAAGGGATGAATATTATAAACCCAATGTATATAAACCCTAAGATAAATATTATAAACCCTAAAATAAACATGGTTAACCATGGTTTATTTTCACATTTAGACATTCCTTGTCACAATGCGATGTAGGACATTAGTGACCATGCTTGACCATGATTGGTTCTCATATCATGACAATATTTGTCACAATGCGACGTTGGACCATGGTAGACCATGGTTGATTTCCATATAGTGACAAACTTTGTCGCAATGCGACGTTGGATCATGAACGACCATGGTTGATCACAATTTATTTTATAAAACAGAGTTGACCATGGTTGAGCATATTTGACCATAGTTGACCATGGTTGACCATGATTGATCATGGCTTACCATGATTGTTATTATAAACCCAAGGGATTAATATTGAAAATAAAAGAGATTATAAACCCAACGAAATAATATAAAGTAAGCCTATATAAACCCTAAGATAAATATTATAAACCCTTAAATAAGCATGGTTGACCATGGTCAATTTTCATATTGAGATAATCTTTGTCATAATGTGACATTGGACCATGGTTGACCATGATTAACCATCGCTGAGTGTGATTAATCATTGACCTTAGTTGACCATTATTGACCATGGTCGATGATGATTGATATTATAAACCCAAGTGAATAATAAACCCAAGAAATTAACACTAAAAACACAAGGAATTATTAACCTAAGGGAAAAATATTTAACCCAAGGGAACAATATTAAACCCAATCGAATAATATAAACCACAAGACAAATATTATGGACCATTTAATAAACATGCATGTCCATGTTTGGTCATGGTTGATTTTCATTTTGATACAAGCTTTGTCACAATGCGACGTTGGATCATGCCTGACCATGGTTGAACCCTGGCACTAACAAACCAAAGGGAATAAAAAAACTAGGGAATCGATACTAAAACCACAAGGAATTATGAACCGAAGGTAACCATATTAAACCCAAGGGATTAATCTTATAAACCCAAGGTATTTAAACCCAAAGATAAATATTACAAACCCTAATACAAACTTGGTTAACCATGGTTGATTTTCAAATTGAGACAATCCTTGTCAAAAAGTGACATTGGACCATAGTTATTGACCATGGTTAATCATTAAAAACCAAAAAATAAACCAAGCTAGCCATGAATAACCATCATGATCAATGATGCTTGTCCATGAATGTTTTCCATATTGGAACAATCTTCATGAGAAAGCCACACTCAACAATTCACCACCATGATTCAGCATGATTAACTAAGGTTGACTATCAACATGTATGAACATGATCAAGAATGACTTACCATGGTTATTTTCAATAATAGTCACAAACCCATGACACCAACATTTTAAACCCAAAGCATATAAAGCGAAAGATAAACATTGTAAACCGCTAAATAAACCTCAAGATGTAACATTAATACTATAAACCTCAAGAATATTTTTATAGATCAAAGACATCAATAAACTAAATGGGTTGATACTAAAAACCCAATCAGTTATAAACCCACGAAAATAATGTTAAACTAAAGCATTGTTATTAAAGCACAGGAACACAATTAGAATAATTGTACAATTTGTATTATTACACAACACAACATCGCATGATAAAAGAAAAAATAACACATCTGAATTGTAAACATTGGAATATAAGAAAAACAAAACCATACAAAATTTGAATACCATTCATATACAATATTTTACATAATAACACCAATGAAAAATAATCTATTTTACTGAAATTGAAACCGAAAAAAAGGAAAAGTTAAATTAAGAAATATTTTTTTTTTGTCTTTACATCAAAAAATTATACTAAGAAAATGAACTTTAAATACTTCATCGGAAGTCATTTATTAAAAGGCCTCTTCCAAAACACAACCATATTGATGAAAAAAGCAACACCAATTCAAAATTAGCAGCGTAATGATCGTGACTCTTCACCCTTTCGAATCAGTCCCTTCTTTTTATCCTTCTAGATTCTTTTTTGTGCACATGCAACCAATATTTCACATTTGATTCCATTTCATCTATGAAACACACATGTTCATCAACAAAACAAGGATGAAACCTAAGTTTTCTATCAAGCCTTTTCCAAATATATGCAAGGAAATTTATTGCTTCAACAATATCAAGAACAACTGAGACGTAATACAGGACATCATTATTTTCCATATCTGCATTTCAATGAGAAAATGAAAAATTTTAAATTAATACAGACAAACACACACAAATATATGTATATATACATAAGTGGAAGATAACATATAAAACAAGTTCACTAAAAAAAAGGATTCATAAATTTAATATGATTGAAAACAAGCACAACAGAATGAAAAATAGCTACAATTTAACCGATTAAATAGCAACAACACCACAATAAATTATTTACTCATGTATTTTTTTCTAATTAGTTAATATATGAACTTTAATTTTTAACAAATCTATTCAAATCATCGAGAATCAGAACGAATAACTTTTTGATGTCCATATAATTTATTGCAAGTTACAACAACAAATATAGAAAAGTATTCATATTAGTTTCTAAGCCATAAAAAAGCACTAAACTCTATTCAAGATAAATACCTAAAAACTAAAAAAATAATAGGAAGAAAAATCAAAATTGTGAATGAAACCTGCAACACTCATGGGAGGAGCACTTGAGGCTGCCACAACACTACATTCATAGATTAGATCAACCACACATATACAAAAATAATAGTTTCATTCTGCCTGAGAGATCACAACAATCTCCTTGAAAGTAGGATCTAAATCTAAACTTAGAAAATAATAATAAAAATCAAAATAGTCTTTCTCCATTATTTCTAAGTTTCCCCCTTAGAGAAAGGATTAACCTACACACCTAATATCTCCCTAAACAATTCAAATTCCATCTTCCCAAGGGGCTTGTGAAAATATCAACAACATTTTCACAAGTATTATAATACTCAATAAAAATTTCCTTAGACTATATCTTCTCTATAATAAAATTAAACTGAGCATCAGCATGCTTTGTCTTTGAATGAAAAATTAGATTATTTTCCAACTTGATCGAGCTCTGGTTGTCACGTTTGATAATTGTAGCCTTATTTTTTTCTTCTCCAACATCTTGAAGGATTCTCCTCAACCAAACAACTTCACAAGTTGCTACACACAAAGCTTTATATTATGCCTTAGTAGATGACAAAGATACATTAGGTTGCTTCTTGTTGCTCCATGAAACAACCCCAGATCCAATATTGAATGCATAACATGTAGTAGATCTTCTATCATCCGGATTACCATCCCATTCTGAATTTGAGTAACATGTTAGCTCAACATCAAATGAATTAGTATAATTAAGGCCAATGCTAATTGTTCCTTTAAGATACCTGAGTACTTCTTTTGCTACTCTCCAAAGGCTTTCGAGATGTCTTGCCATAAATTGGATTAACACAGTAACACAATATGCTAAATCAGGTCTCATTGTAGTAAGATAATTCAAACATCCTACTAGTTGTCTATACAATGTAACATCTACCTCCTTTGAGCCATCATCAAAAGGTAGTTTCACATTCTACTGCATTGGAACAAAAGAAGCTTTGCTTCGATCCATATTAAACCTTTTAAGTACTTCTATTATATACTTACCCTGAGTAACAAAAGTTTGGCCTACATCTCTCCACACTTCAAGACCTAGACAGTAATGTAACTCACTAAGATCTTTCACTTCAAATACTTATGACATCTACACCTTAATTTCATCAATCAGTTTGACTGAATTTATTGTAATAATTAGGTCATCAACATACAAAGAAATCAGTACTACAGGCCCCTTAGCATCAAACTTTGTATACATATTTGTATCACTTTGACTCCTCATAAAACCCTGTTGAAGAAAGAAGGAATCAATCTTCTCATACCGTGACCTAGGTTTCTGATTTAGCCCATACAAGGCTTTCTTTAATCTTCAAACTAAATGTTCTTGCACCTTTTTTACAAACCCTTCAGGTTCTGTCAAATACACCTCCTCCTTTAAATCTCCATTTAGAAAATAATATTTTACATCTAATTGGTGCATATTCCAATGGTAATTTGTAGCTAATGCAATTAACAATCTAATAGTATTCAATTTAGCTACTGGTGATTTTTTTTTTGCATAATCAATGCCTTCCTTTTGTGAGTACCCTTTTTCCACCATTCTAGCTTTATATTTATCTATACTACCATCTTCTTTAAACTTGGGTTTGTATAACCATTTTGATCCCATGCACTCTTTTCCTTTAGGTAGTTTAGTCAATTCTGAGGTTTTGTTTTTAATTGTAGATTCATAGTCTTCCTCCATTTATTTTCTCCACACTTCATGTTCATTCACTTCATTAAAACTCATGGCTTCTATGACATTCAAAACATTAGTCATGAGAGTATAGTTCTTATACATTTTAGGTAGTTGAATATGTTGAGTAGGTCTCTTCACTTCATTGTTTTCACTTTTATTCTCTGAAAGAACTTCTCCACTTATGATTGGGCTCTGACTATTGGTGATGTCCATATCATTGGATTGTTCCCCAAATGTTTTCTTCTACTTTATTGTCTTCAACTTCAACAAGAATGTGACATATTTCATAGTTGTTATCCCTGTTGCCTTCATCTTCATTCTCACAGAAAATTACATCTCTATTGGCAAACACTTTGTGAGTAGAGGGATCAAACATTTTATAATCTTTAAATTCTGAACAGTATCCTACAAAACTACGTTTGATACTTTTGGCATCAAGTTTCTTTTTGTTCTCCTTCGGAATATTTGCAAAGGCCTTGCACACAAATATATTCAAAAGGTGAACTGTTGGTTTAAAACCATACAATGCTTTGAATGGGGTCTTGAAATAAAGATACCTTGCTAGACTTATATTATTTAAATACACAATAATATTAACGTATTTTGCCAAAAAATCATTTGAGAGGTTCTTACCTTTGATCATACTCCGTGCACACTCCACCAATGTCCTGTTTTTCTTTTCCACAACATCGTTCTACTGTGGAGTGTAGGGTATTATGAATTGCTACATTATTCCATTATCCTTGCAGTACTTGACGAAGTTCCCTAATATACATTCTTCCCCTTGTTCTAAACAGAGGATCTTTATAAACTTCGATGTCCGCTTCTCTGCCATGTTTTTGAATTCTTTGAAATATTAAAAAACATCACTCTTTTTCTTAAGGAAGTACACCCAAATGTATATTGTGCAATCATCAATAAACAACTGAAAATAATAGGCACCTCCTAGGGATCTAGTCTGCATGTGTCCACAAACATCAGAATGCACAAGTTCTAACATATCTCTTTTTCTCCAATCAAAATTAGAGGGGAATTCATCTTTGTGAATTTTTCCTAATGCACAACCTTCATAAGCAGCATATTCATTCTTTAACGTAGGGATTCCTTCAACCATACTTTGTTTCTACAACAATAATAAATCATGATAATTGATGCGACCATACATCTGATGCCAAATACTTTTTGTTGACATAGTTGTAGAAGTCAGTGCTTGATGACTTTTGCTAGTGACATAAAGCTTGTACAAGCCTCCAACTCTAACTCCTGAAGCAACAAGTTTGTAGTGATCCAACAAGTCTTTCACTATGCAATGTGTTTTGAATAATTCAACCTTCAGATTACGATCTGTAACTGTAGACATATATAATTTTTTTCTTGATCCCAGGCACATACATAACATTATGAATGCACCTGACATTGCCATTTGGTTAGGTCACTGGAATATCTTTGTATCACATGATCTGATGTGCACTATCATCACCAAGATAGATGCTACTAGCATTTCTTATTTCCTTGAAATTTTCATACTAGTCCTTATTGCACGTCATATGGATCGAAGCTCTAGAGTCCACAAACTAGGTGTTAACATCATATGTTTCAATATACAACACAGTGTTAGACAAAAAAACTTAAGTTTTTTGAGATCAAAATTCAAGCCTTCTCATGCAAAATGACCTAAATGTCTTATGTGTTTATTATGCCTAGCTTCATCACTTTTCTTCTTATAATAGTATTTGGCTAGATACCCACTTCTACCACAATAGAAATATTATATTTTAGAATCATTTATGACAAATGACATACCTTGATTTGGCCTTTTCTAAGATATACTTCAACCTTTAGTTCCTCCTCCTTGTTTCCCTTTGAAGAACTTCTTTTTTGCCAACAATGCTAAATCTGGATTCTAAGGCTTTAAATTCTTGCACCTCTTTTCTTCCTGCAACAATATACTTACCAATTCCTCAAAGTTTGGCGCTTTCTCCCTTGCTACAAGACCTATAATGAACATCTGATATTCCTCTGACATTTCATTTAAAGTAATTATCACAAGATAACTAGTAGGTACTGATTCTCCTATATCTCTCATCTTATCTTTCAAATATTTAATTTTGGAAATAAAAGCATGAACAAATTTATCTTCCATCTTAATATACAGAATATCACTCTTCAAAAACATGATTTCATTTGTGTTCTTAGTTTCATACAGTTCCTTTAATGCATTCCATGTCACATTAGAGGTCTGACAGTCATGAATGTAAGGTATCACATTATCTTTCATAGACATTCCTAATAATACTTTTTGCCTTGTTCTCCTACTTCTCCTAGTCTTGAATTGATGCAACGTGTTGAGTCTGCATCAGGTTTCCCTTCTTCTCCCATTGTGATGGTGCAAGCGTGATCGAGGTGGATATTGGTGGCCACCTGCCTATTCCACTTCGACCCCAAACATAGTCTCTTTTAGTTTTTTTGGTTTCCTTAATTGTAGCACAATTTACTATTTTTGGTAGTTTTTTGGGTCTTGAACTTCCGGAGCCGTTTTGAGGCCCTAAATGACGTTTTTAGGGAAAACTGAGAGACCGAAAACGTCCCAAACTGTGCCAAATTGTTTTAGACATTCTCTTCTAGATCTTCGAAACAATGTATTATATAGCCAAATGAGGATCATATTCCAAAGTTATGACCCCGAGAAGTTGTACCAATTTACCCAAACGGGGCCCACAATTTTGATGGTTCATCTCCTAGGGATAGATCTTTGGATGTTTAGGGTTTTCCATTGTTTCTCAATAATAAAATAGTCCTTTGAGCCTCATTGTAACACAATTCAGAGGCATGTAGCCGCCACATCTCTTCTCAGAGATAACCTACCATTGCCCGAGCTATCTTATTTCCATTCTGTTTGCAAGCATAGTTCATTATTTTTCTAATAATGAAATGAAGTGTTTTTATGTTACGTCTCTGTATTTATGATTATATTTGTAAGTTGTTGCGTTCCTATTTAAGTTTGGATCAAAACGCCATAACCTTCCAATAATTTTTACAACTTGAATTTCGAATTAACATAATTGGATCCATCCAATTTATTGACCTCATTTAGGTTTGTCTTTGCAAGGGGATTAGCTATCTTGACAAAATATGCTAATTTTCAACAATGCCTAACTTCTTACTTCATGAGCACGACTAGTAGCTCCACAAATCATTGATCGACAGATCCATGGATTTAACAACAACCAGGCTCTGCAACTTCAAACAAAAAAACCAAATGAAGCTCAACTAATTTATAAATTCCACAAAAATGTATCTGTGCACTCTTACAACAAATACAGTATGCAAAAGCAACATTTTATAAGTTTTTTGTTATCTATACACTTTTCCTTCATAAAAGCTCCACAAATCTACCCACTTTTTCTTCATAAAAGTTGCACATATTTGTGTGCTTTTCCTTAATAAAACCTGCACAAATCTGCTCACCTTTTCTTAAGAAAAACTGCATAATCTACCAATCTACGCACTGTACAATTAACTGAGGGTGCACAGATCGGCTCTGACCTTTCTTCATGTAAAAAATCCCAACGGCTTGCCTCCACTTGTCCACACCAAGATCCATTGTGCTCCTCATAAAACATGACAGTGACTTGACTTGATCCTCAAACAGACAATGTAACCTTCCATAGCGGTCATGCTTTTCCACAGATGAATATGGCAGATCTTGTCTCTGCCAACAAATCTACACACTTGCACTCACTAATAGAGGAGGCTCTATGCTTACTAGTCTCTCTCACCCACAAAGTCTCACCGTATCAATCTAAGTCACATGGGCTCACCTCAACCGCTCTGATACCAACTAAAAAATAATAGGAAGACAAATAAAAATTGTGAATGAAACTCGCAACACTCAGGAGAGGAGCACCTAAGGCTGCCACGACACTGCATTCATAGATTAGAGAAATCACACATACACAAATATAATGGTTACATTTTGTTCCGGAGATCACAACAATATCTTAGAAAATAAGATCTAAATCTAAACTTAGAAAACAATAAAAAAATCAAAACAACCTTTCTCCATTATTTCTAAGTAAAATCATATCGACTTCAATTGTTCCTCCTCTCTCTTCCTAAGTGTATCATATGCATTGTTTTACATTTTTGCATAGCGTTGAAAAGAAAAAGGTGGTGAAATATCTAAACCATCAATGAATTTCACTCCTGATATAGCTGTAAATGTAAGGGTTGCCCAATAATAGGTATGTGAATTTTTTTTCATTGTCTTAAGGATGAGTGAGCTAAGATATTTAATTATTTTATTAATTTTTAGTTTTAATTTTTTTCTTCTTTTAATAACATTTTGGCAAAAAGATACAAAATAAAGGGGTAGTCTAACTTATAGATGAAATGGATTTTTTCAAGCCATTTATTATTTTTTGGTTGCAAATATTTTTAAAAACTTGAGCTTAAGTTGTTTAATTTATAGAATTCAAGTGTCTTATGGTTTTATCCAGTTATGCATCCAAAAATGTATTTTAAACAACAAAAAATTACAATCTTGCTTGAATTTGTAGTGTTGAATTCAAACGAAAAATACTATTTCGTTTATAAGTTAGACAACACCAGAAAGAAAAAATATTAAAAAGATAAAAATAAATAAAAAGACAAGAAAAATTAAATAATAATAAAATAAATAGCATAAGATAAATTATTAAGTAAAATAGTAAATAACTTTTGATATTTGTGACCAGATAAAAAGAAAAGAGATAAAAATAAAATCAAATAAAAGAAGAAGAAATATAGTAATAAAAAAATAGAAGAGATAAATAATTTAAATAAAAAGGTTAATAGCTTCATAAGATTGGTTATGTTTGGAATTACCTTCATGATTAAAATTATTACAAAGTTTTTCAATTTTAATGGTTGTACAGAAGTAGCTTTAGCTTTATGAGGTAGAATTTTAGCTTGGTCAATGAGTTGATTTGTTTTGTGGAAGTATTGTCAATAACAATAGCCAATATAGAGATGAGATTATAGGAAATATCAGTTATATGGCTTTATAGGATTATGGGAAGTATCAATTATATAGCTTTATGCTTTTTAAGATTGATTTTAAGTAAATTATCAAACCTATATATGATTTGCCACCAGAATTTTTTTTTTATAAGCTTCTTTGTAAAACTTAGGATCTCTTGGTGAAACATGGGATGCGGATGTACCTTTAGATTTTATGGGAACTAAAAAAATATTTTATTACTCTTTTTAACCAAAATATTAGAAGTATGATTTCTAGTGCCTTGAATATAAGGAAAAGAATGAAACTTAAGAGAAAGAAAAAAGAACGAGGGTAATTAGATTTAGGATCACTAATGAAAAGAAAGATCTTATTCACTTGAAAAATGTAATAATCATTCGTACAAAAGCTCAGTAGATTGACTTTTCCTTTTTGAAAAAAATAAGGATCATAGATTGGCTTCAATAATAAGAATTTAAATATATATATTTTTTACAACGATGTTGAGAATGGACATAAATATATTTGTAAGTAGGACTCTTTTCTACTTATGAATAAGGATGCCATTTGAAAACATTAAAGAAGACAATATTAAAATAATGAAAACAAAATTATTACATTTTTATAGTAAATTTGGTATAATGTTAAGTAATTTTTAAATAATTATTAAAAAAATTATAGCTGTGAAAACAAAGAATAAATATATGTCAACATGGGGAAACAACCTTTCGGCTTGACATGAAAGATTTTCCAAGCCATAAATTCAAACTGTTCTATAATTTTTTTTTGGTAATAACATTGAAAAGCTAGATTCTCTGTTTTTAATATGCCAATATTGAAAAAATGGGTTCTCTGTTTTCAATATAAGAACTTCTTTTCAATTTGTATATTTTTATAATTACACAGGTTTTTTTTTAATTGGTCAAACTAAATATTCTCTACATTATTTATCTTCATTTGACATCGGTTTACACTTAAATGAAAGTAACAACTGTTTTTCAATTAGCGTTTTGATTAAGCATGAGAACTAATGATTGTCTTGCAATTGACGTCTCAGTGACATCGTACAGGGAGGCCATGATAAGGCAGATCCATAAGCAGAGGAGGAGAACACCTTTACATTTGAGAAGCATCGTAACATATAAAGAATTATTAACTATAAAAATTATTAAACAAAATGCTATTCAATTATCTTAAATTATAAGCAACAATGTCAAGTGAGATATTAAATGCTAGCCAATAAACAATGATCCTCATTTTCATGTCGAAGGCAACTTCCAATCGATCACAAGGGGTTTTCAATTTGATCAATTCTCCTATTTCAACTTCTTAGCTTCCCCAATCCCTTTGATGGTAACTGTCTCTATGTATTTCAAAGATTTAGCACTAGCTAGTTGTGTTTCCATACTCAAATTAAACTGTGATTTATTTTCACTTTGTGTAGTAAGCATTCAGAAACAGATTCTAAGCCCATGAAATACTTTATATTGACACAAGCATGTATATGTAAGAAAGGTATGAAGACATCAAAGGAATTCGAACTACTATGCCACCCGAGGCAATTCCCAACCTGGAAAGAAGACCCTTTGTTTAGTGCTTAAGTCACTGGGAAGTAGAAATTTTAATTTGGGCACCAAAAGAAAATTCCAGATATTGCACCGGTATGGTAAACATGAAAAAGAATAAGTTAAACGAAACAAGATTTTAAGAGTAGAATATTAAGTAAGAAATAATGAATCCTTAACAAATAAATTAGTTTCTAAAGTTTTTCAACTATGCAAGCATTATTCCATCGAGTCTTCTTCCATGCTGCTTCTGCCCTATTGGCCCTTTTCTCCGGTTCTATCTTGGATAGGACCATATCATTCCTATCAGATAAAAACCTTGCTTCTTGCTCATCAAGCTCTTGTTGGAGATTTTCTACCTTACTCTCAAGGGTTCTTATACTACGTAAAGAAGTTGCATGCTCATCTCTAAGGGTTTGCAGCTTCTCCTACAACTGCTTCTTTGAAAACCCTAAATATGAGGCACATTCCTCAAGTTCATGTCTCAGGGCTTCATATTCATACTCTAACTGCTCCTTTTCTTTTGACAAAGAGTCCCATGCCCTTTTGTAATTCTCTTCTTCTGTAGAATGTTCAAACATGTTCCTCTAGCTCAAAAGTAGAGTTAATCTTATTGTCACTTTTACTGGCTTTATTTGATAGATCTTTTGACAAATGGACTTCATCATTTTCTATATCTTTTTTCAATTGTTCCTCGAGATGGGAAATCCTTTTCATAAGTCGATTGTTCAGCTCCTCTAGCTGAAACAATTTGATGTGCGCATCCTCATGATCATTCACTATGTTTGTGTTCATACTAATTGCTGATCCAGAATTGGTGTTTTCTATAAATGTTGGGATTTCCTCAAAAGATTCTCAGTGTGGATTCCTTACTAGAACTTTATTGAAATGGTCATCTACTTTTAGTTTTTCCTCTAAGTTTCCAAATTTAGTTTCCAAATGGTGGTTTGATAAAGAAAGTGCTCGTAGTTCAAACTCATCACCTTAAAGTTATAATCCTACTCTTGTAATGTCAAGCCCATTCATCTTTCCTGTCTTTCCTAAACTTTGATCCTTGCTTTTCAATTTGAACGATACTCTACCTAGCCACAACTACGTGTCATGCACTTCTTGCAAACCATCCAAATAACTTGACTCGTATGGCTGATTGCAGTTCTGTGTTTCATCTTTGTTCAAGTCAAGTTCCAACTGTCTCTCTTTGTATTGGTTATAATGTTCCTGGGAAGGTAAAACTCACTAGGCAAGCTCTGCTTGTCAGGATTATGATCAATAATTTTTTTAATTTTTGCAACTATTTCTCCAATTAACTTACTGACCATACTTATATTTTCTTGCATGAACTCTTGGAATACCCTCTCCAAAACTTCAAGGTCATCCTGAAGAAACATTGAGATCCTTCCATCATCTATCAGAAATACTCTCTTTAATTTCTCTAATTTTATCGTCTGAGGATGATAACTTTGGTAGCCAGTCTAACTTGACAACCTAAAGCGATACATTTTCTTTGTTGATGGCTGAAATATCAAGTCGCGTATTAGAAGTGTGCTTTGTATCCCTAGTTTTCTTCTCTATTGAATCGCCTTGGAACACTAAGTAATAACTCAGTGCATGTTTTTTGTGACATTTCTATCATCCCATGCAGCTTGTAGCCTTGACAATAATGCCTCATGTCATTTGTTTGACATATCCAATTCGGTTATAAGTTCTTGCACCTTGTATTCACATTACCTTTTAATAAATGCAATATTTGCATTGGCACTCTATATTAATTCTTACAACCCTGATAAATGTTGTTCTAGATTTCCCTTTTCAGCACGCAACAGGTATGAAAAAAGGCAAATAAACCACAAACAATTGTAGGCAAACGAGTTCCAAACAATAACTGTAAAAACGTGTTAAGGAAAATAAACCACCAACAATTGTAGGCAAACGAGTTCCAAACAATGATTGTAAAAACATGTTAAGGCTAGCAACAAATAGTAATGTCTATATTACCAGTGCCTTATCACTCTGTTCCACAAAAAAAAATTTAGCCGAACAAGCAAATAAGATAAATTATGTAGTTATCCAAAAAAGCAATTCCACAAACAAAAAAAATTAATGGAAGAAGCAATTCAGATAAATTACGTAGTTATCCAAAAGAGCAATTACTGTAAATTCCAAAAAAAAAATGCTTACATCACTACCAACCATCAAAGGAACCAGTTGAGTTGGAATCATCACAATGGTTCCTAGCATCAAAATGTAATTTTGAAATGCAAGAATAATTTCCTCCACTAAAGCACGATTAGTTTGGGAACTTGTACTGAAAAGAAAAGCTACTGTAAAAACTGCAATATTGCATAATAATTGATTGCACAGTAAGGCATGATTATAACACAATCACAAGAAACTGTAAAAAGGATTTACATTCAAGTATTGTTCGTGAAAAAACTTGCAGTAGAAAAATGGTATAGAGCTAGATGAGAGGGAAAACCATATTATTCATGTTATGAACTCTTCATGGTCTTCAAAAGATAACTATTTTCCTAAGCCTATTTTAAACAATTGGAAGAAAGCACAATGACTGTAATAAAAACATTGATTCTCACACCGCTGGAAAGTGAGAGGTCTATGCCAAAAACAGAGTACAGAAAAGTACTCTCGACTTACATAAGCATTGCTTTATGTAGAAACAGAAGGCAACAAAGTAGAAGAGATAAAATAATCATAATGCTTAGAAATCTTACGCCACGGTGGATTGGAGTCGATGCAATAGTCCAACCAATGCAATTTTTTTGTCAGAGGATGGTGAATATCTTCAAGTTTTGGTGCAGCCATGGTCTGATTTTATTGTTTCTGTTTCTTGTGGAGTTCTATGCACTGCTTGTTGTCTAATTGACAGAGCAAGGTTGAAATCAAGGTACAATAAGTGAGTGGGGCAAAGAATGTGAGTTTAATTGGATGCTAGTCTCCTCTGCACTGTTGAAGGTTTTATGCAGGGGGTTCACAACTTTTCTCCCGAATCATAAAATATTTAAAATTCCCTAGAGGGTGTGAATGAAGCCATGTGCAAATTTTGGATGCTCTTAACAGCACATTGACCTCCCTCATAGTGCAGTGGCTTAGCAAAAGGACCACTATAACGTGCAGTGGCTTAGCAAAAGGACTACTATAAGTTAAATAAATAGCTTTAGAAAAAAACCATCATCAACAAGAATAAAAAAGTCCAACAAGTATTTACAGAGAAGAGATCATGTGTAGTTAAACCAAAGTTATTTACTTCAAGAATGCAAATAGGAGCATGCTACATGAAATTGCTGCCAAAAAACAATTACAGACACAAAGTATACAAACATGGCCCATTAAACATCCTTTCTTTTTTCTTATCTTAAACAATTATAGATATTAAATGCCAAATGTACATGGATATCCCAAATCCCAAACAGATTGTATGCAAAAGAGTTTATGCAAATTTTCATTCATGAATACTAAAGATTTTGCAGACCTCTCTCCTCCACACATATTGCTACTCAACTTCCCTTACTTGATAAGTGATCTTTGCAACTTCTTTTTGTAATTCTATTAATGATTCAACGATCTTTTTCAATTTCTTTCTTTTGACAGAAATATGAGGGCTCTCCTCCATTATCTTTACTAGTGCACCACTGAGCTCGATCCCTGATAATTCTTTCATGATTTCTACACCCAAATCATTCTTAATCAGATTTTTAGAAGTAAATTATAGGTACATAATTGAAGTAGCTGTTTTAAACCCTAAGAGCTTTGTACGAAAAAACTGCATAAACATTTAAAGAAACCTAAATTCATTAAAATTACATTTACCCTGGTATCAGATAGTCCACTTCCATCTTTGGAACTGTCTGGATTAATATCAAATAGACAAGATATAAAGTCGTAATATCTTGTACACAAGATATAAAGTCGATAAATCAACTATTGATTCATGTTTACCTCTTATCATATCTTTTTGTCAGTTGTATGAGAATAAAATAATACGCAATAAACAAAAAGTGAAGTCAATAAACTAACTACACAGGGCTTAATATTTACCTTTTTATTCAAAATATTCCAGAGGATAGTAGTAACAATAACTTTATTTTGTACTGCATTGTAATATCCATAGCTAGTTTATTTGTGTGAAATGGTGTTGAGACATTGATTGGTTTTTTTGTTTGCTATTCAATGCAGGAATTCAGGAGAGATCCCAACCCATCATGGCAAGATTCTCCTCTGTTCAATGTTCGGACAGTAAATGTGTTTCTACATTATTGAAATGATAGAGAAATGGCCGCGATATACTGGTTGCTTGAGACAACTCTTGCCTTCCAAACCATGGAAGTCCAAATGCCACAGTGTAGGATGATGGACGAGGAAAAGTACAAGCAGTTTTTAACAGAACTGGAAGATTTGAAATGAGCAGAATCTAGAGCAGAAATACTCGTCATTGAAGGAAACTGTGTAGTTGAAATTGGGAGGTGACAAGACTTTCCAGAAATTCGAATCTCATGAACGTTGTTGATTTTATTTGCATTAAAGAGCATGATAGTGGAGCCTCTCCTACAAGATATTTTACATTGGGCAGTTTGCTATTGGTATTGTTATTTATTATGGTTTTACTATATTTGTAATAATGTGTTAACCTATTTTATTTATGGTTTAAGTTCAACAATCTAGTTTAACCATATTTGTAATAATGTGTTAACCTATTTTATTTGTAGTTCAAGGAAATTCAACTCCCTGTCAACCATTATTATTAGTATTTTTTGTTTAGATATGGTAAAAATCAGTTTTGCATTTTTTTTAGCAATAATTTATATTCAATTAGTTGTTTTTTTAATTATATTTATTTTTTTATAAAAAAAAATTTAGTGATAGAAATAGTATAGCAATAAAAAGTAAAGAATTTTTTAATTATGTTAATTGTGATATATCTAGCTGTTATGATACTATGAAGATTACAATTGTTATGATATAGTTCGCTGTTATGAAATAATATTTGGAATGGCTTATTTCTTTGTAGGTTCCTCAATTAACGAGATGGGGGAGGTTCCTAGGAGGGAGAGGTTCTTTGGATAATAAGGAGGCAGAAACAATGTCAGCAATAGATAGATATAGAAATGGAGTAAATGTTAAGAAAAAGTTACTATGCTATTGGACTTGTATTTAATAAGAAATTGGATTTAGTTATGCTTGATGTATATCTCTTTTCAATTGTACCCTGAGATGAGAAATCCTTTTTAGAAGTCGATTGTTCAGCTCTTCATGATCATTCACTATGTGTTCATCCCAATTGCTGATCCATAATTGGTGTTTTCTCTTAATGTTGGCATTTCCTCAAAAGATTCTCCGTCTGGATTCCTTACTAGAACTTTATTGAAATGGTCATCTACTTTTAGTTTTTCCTCTAAGTTTCCAAATTTAGTTTCTAGAGAGTGGTTTGATAAAGAATACTTCACACTCATCATCTAAAAGTTGTAATACTACTCTTGTAATGTCAAGCCCATTCATCTCTTATGTCTTGCCTAAACTTTGATCCCTTCTTTTCAATTTGAACGTTACTCTATCTAGCCACGACTGCGTGTCATGCACTTCTTGCAACCCATCTAAGTAACTTGACTTGTATGGCTGATTGCAATTCTTAATTTCATCTCTGTTCAAGTCAAGTTCCAACTGTCTGTCTCTACCACCATTGATTTCTCCATTGGTTAAAATGTTCCTGGAAAGGTAAAACCAAGTTTGCGTTCATGAATACTAAATATTTTGCATACCTCTCTCCTCTACACATATTACTGCTTAACTTCCCTTACCTGATAAACGATACTTGCAACTTCTTTTTGTAATTCTATTAATGATTAAAGGATCTTCTTCAATTTGTTTTTTGACAGAAATCTGAGGGCTCTCTTCCATTATCAATACTAGTGCACCACTGAGCTCGACTCCTGATAATTATTTCATGATTTCTCCACCCAAATCATTCTTAATCAGATTTTTACAAGCAAATTGTAGGTACATAAGCTTTGATTTTGTTTTTGTATTAAAGTAGATGATTTAAACCCTAGGAGCTTTGTACCAAAAATTTGCATAAGCATTTAAAGAAACCTAAATTCATTAAAATTATATTTACCATGGCATCAGATAGTCTGCTTGCATCGTTAGAACTGTCTGGCAGGAGAAAATCCCTGTATAAATAAAATTGACAAGATTAAACAAGAAACTTGAAAATAAAGGGGAATTTAATAGGGTTGCAACATTTGTGGTAAAATAATCAAGTTGCAGAGTGGGGTTCTTGTAGTCGTAGGTGAAATTGGCTGAAGGTGGGTCGTCGGGGGAGATAGAGGTAGTTACACGGTAACTCCTCCCATCAGAACCCTTTGATCCCAAAATCTCAGTAGTTGGATTGCCTATGCTTGGAGGAAGAACGATACTTCTCGGTCGGAGTAGAAAACTGGAATTCAAGAGGGTTCAATAGGAATCACCATAACAATAATTAAGACAGTGAAATGCGAAATTATTTGACAAGTGCATAATTTTAGAAACAGTTTCACATCACGGAGGAAGGAAACTGAATAATTAAAGGCCATGAGATTGTGCAAATTAAACCCCTGCTGGGACTGGCACTCATATACAACGTAGAGAATGGACACAACAGCCAGGGCAATTGTGAAGAAGAGCATGCAAACCATGAAATTCTTGCCCACGCAGGTGTAGATGAGCTCCAGCTTCAATAGTCTAGCATCCATGGAGTCTGCTAAACATCCACCAAGTAGTTAACGGCAAAGACTGAGCAGCAACCGTCATTCCATTCAAATCAATGAACAATGATAATCCAATCGTCTAACAAAAATCTAATGGTACAAATTATGACAGCAAGGCAATTAGCAGAGTAAACGCCTTACGGCGTAAATATTGCGCAGTAATGGTTTTTAAGAATGTTGAATTGATGTTGTGAAATAAATTTTATTTCGAAATTTAAGAAAGATAAAATATTATTTATTTTTGTCAACATTATTATGATGGATAGAGTCACTGTCTTATATTACACAATTTTATTTTGAAAATCACTAACAATATTAATTGTTTTTATTATTTCAATGAATGTAATGGTTATGAAATATAAAAATATCAAATATATACTTTTTATTATTTCTATAAATGTAATGGTTATGAAATATAAAAATATCACATGTATATACAACACAAAATGATTTAATTTTAAATTTCAAAATGCATTAAACTACTATAGCTATATAAATTAATAATTGGTAAGTATCAATTTATAACCAGTAACAAAATAATTATTTTGAACATATATGCACTTAAAAAAGCATGTTTTCTCTATAATCTTAGCCCTAAAGATTTATTATTTTCAATTTATTATGTTAGATATCTAATTGTCAAGATTATAGCTTGAGTTATATGATTTATTATTGGTTAAAGTTAAAATAGAGAAATTTGATATTATATAAAGTTAAAATAGGAAAAAAATATTGCTTTGATAGTGTAAATGGTTTTTTATATTTTATTTAAAATAAATAATAATAACAACAATAAATAATTATTATTATTAGAAAAAAAACTTAAATATTTTATTAATAATTACATCGAATGTGCCTTTTTGAAATTGGTCACGCTAGGCATTCTCTACATTTTTCATCTCCACATGACATTTGTCCCTATATTTTTTTGACATCTGTTTTGCCTGATGTTTCCTCGGTGATAATCAATGACTTAAATAATGGAGAGGCGACTTTTACCCTCTTCTATAGGGATTGATTAATTAACGCATATTTAAGTGAATAAAAATATTATTTTTAACATCCAATGAGCCTCGAGGCATTTTAAGTGTAGTTGGTGATGCAGAGTTCAATTTTTTTTGAGAAATATCAACAATCCACCCCGCGTTTGCCTTTCCCTTTATAATCAGGCCTTCCGCTTCTCCGCTTTGATTTCCTTAATATAAGCCCCACAACAGTTCTTTCCTTTAGTTAACAGAGTCGCTCGGTGATACACCGTAGATCACCTCACCTTTGATCTGATGGTCCACGTTATATCACAATCACAATGGAAGTGCTTAAGGCTCAGTTCGTACATATGAAACGTTGTGATGTGATATAGTCAATGGTTGCATCGCATATTGCAGGTTTCCAATGCTCAAGGCCCATCCCCTTTCCAACTGAGATATTGCAATGCGATAGATCGCTATCGCACATCGCGTTGTCTTACAATCTGAAGTCCGATCACACACCAATGTTTTATTGTGATGCGGTATTTCAGCCATCGCACATCGCAACTCCTTAACGCCGGAGGTCCACCCCTTTGTAAACAAATATTGCGATGCAATATGGAATGATCCAATGGTCGACGAGATTTCACACAGTTGGTTGGAACTTAGATCAATGACTGGGATTTAAGTGGGCTTCAACACTGTTATTAACACTAAGGACTGTGATTTCCATTAACTCTGAGTTTTTATATGATAATACATTAAAAATAGAGAAATATCCACCTTTGTCCCAAATACAAAGAAACAAAGACCAAAATGAAATTTCACACAGAATCGATATATAATCATGCATGCATCAATTTATAAATACTATTAATGTTACAGAGTCTCGCCCTTTGGATCGATTACACTGATTTAAAAGACCTCTGTTCAATATGGAAGTCCTCACTTTGTCACCCGACTCTTGCTTCCTCAATCCTTCTTCCTCTTTACCAATCCTTCTACATTACATTTTTCTCCTTTTTATCAATCCAATCCCACTCTAACTACTCAATCTTTATTTTTAAACATTCTAACAATAGATCT
The DNA here is from genome assembly GCA_000404065.3 of Pinus taeda. Lineage (NCBI taxonomy): Eukaryota > Viridiplantae > Streptophyta > Pinopsida > Pinales > Pinaceae > Pinus > Pinus taeda. The sequence continues at coordinate 9,760 of APFE030407240.1, read as the reverse complement.
CTATTTTCAAGCTCTATCACACACCTATTCTAAAAACTTAGCTTTGGATCTAAAATAAGAGAACTTCTACTTATTACAATAATGAAATACAACTCATTTCTTGAGAGATCCAACCCTCTTAGTAAACACTAACTTTTGACCACTCAGGTCAGATAAATTCAACTTGTTTAGCCACAACATGTGAACATACTTTCACATTGCTGGCTAAGTGTAGATGCTCCTACATCAGACTCCCAGGGAAGAAAGAAATCATCCCTCAGACTTTCATGTCTTACTCCATACTTCTGCAACTCGTCTGTTAAACAACTAGCATCCTCCACTGGATGTCCTTTCCATTTGACTAGATATTGAAAATAAGTCCGTCCTCTGGTTCTTTTGGATACTCTTTTCTCCAAAATAGCTTCCACTTCTTTCTTAATGGCCCTTGGCATTTGTTCTTCCCAGTTCAAGGTTTGAGCTTCATCTTCTATCATTTCCTCCTGTAGCTCCATCTTTGTCCCTTTACATGGATACAAATCTACAATATTGAAAATAGGTGATATTCCAATTCCTTCTAGAAAATCAATTTCATATGCATTAACTAAAAACTATCTTACAATTCTACATGGTCCTATCTTTTTCATTTTCATTTTATTGTAAGTCTTAGCTGGAAATCTTTCTTTTCTCAAATATACCATCACTAAATCTCCCACTTGGAATTCTTTCTCTCTTCTTTTCATATCCACTCTCTGTTTGTATTTACCACTGCTTTCCTGCAATCTGCCTTTGACATCTTCTTGTAGTCTTTGCATCCGTTCTACAAACTCTTCAGCTTTTGCACTTCTTGTCTCCTGTTTTACCAAATTTCTGAGCTCATACACACCTCTTGGATTCATTCCAAAAACAATCTGAAATGGACTCATTCTAGTACTTTGGTTTGGAGTGTCATTATAAGCAAACTTAGCTTGAGCTAGTGCTAAATCGCACTGCTTAGGATTTTGATACACTAAACTTCTCAATATGTTTCTCAAGCTCCTATTTACTACTTTGGTCTGTCCATCTGTTTGAGGGTGGTATGCTGAACTAAAACTGAGGTTAGCTCCTAGTTTCTTCCAAAGAGTTCTCCAGAAATGTCTTACAAACTTTGTATCTCTATCAAACACAATACTTATAGGCAATCCATGTAATCTTACAATTTCTGAAAAAATAGATTAGCTATATGTTTTGCATCACTAGTCTTCTCACAAGCAATGAAATGTGCCATCTTGGAAAATCTATCTACCACAACATAAATGGAATCATTCCGTCTTTGAGTTTTTGGTAATCCCAAAGCAAAAGCCATGCTAACTGCATTCCATGCTTGGTTTGGTATTGGAAATGGTTGATACAATCTTGTGTTCTGACTTCTACCCTTAGCATGTTGACATATCTTGCACTTGTCAACAAATCTCTTAACATCAGTTTGCATTTTTGGCCAATAATAAAAAACATTCACCTGAGCAAATGTTTTATCTTATCCAAAGTGACCATATAATCCTCTACTATTTTTCTCCTTTATTATGTTTTCCCTCATAGACCGTTTGGGAATACACAACTTGTTGCCTTTAAACAATAAGCGTCCTTGGATGAGATAATCTAACCACTGACTTCTATTATGAACTATTTGATTTTGAGCTACTGTATAGATATCTTTGAAGTTGACATCATCTTTGTACATTTCAATCATTTCTTCAAATCCTACAACACCAAATTTGACTTCTTGCACAATAAAACTTACCTTGTTCAACGCATCAATGACTTTATTGAACTTACCACTTGTGTGATTTATCACAAAAGTAAAGCTCTGCAAAAATTCCACCCACTTGGCATGTTTCTGGTTAAATTTCAGCTAGTTATTTATGAACTGTAATGCATGATTGTCTGAATACAACATGAATTCCTTTGGCAGCAAATAATGTCTCCATTTCTAACAATGTAAACTTTGAAACGGGAACTATAAACTCAAAACGGGAACTCTGGTCAAAAAATCCCAAAAAAACATCAAAAACAGTGCTAAAAACGAAAAGTGTGTATACTAGAACGATGATTTTATTTTTTAGGGGTCAATTTTGAACATGTTTTAAAAATGGCAGTGACTACGAAATTTATATAAAATTTTCGTGCAAAATATAGCTTCAAAATGTAAAAGTGATGATACTGGAATGATGATTTTTTTTTAGGGTCAATTTTCAAACTTTTTAAAAAATGCTAGTAAAACCAAATTTTTATGTGCCAAACAAAGTTGTTTATGAGGAAAAAAAACACATTAATGTTTTTGGTAGAATATCATTTTTCTTTCCTAAGTATAAATTCAACATGTTTTCAACCATTACATGCCATGGTTATTACACCTAAACATAGATGGACAAATTTACCATATCACATCAAGCACATTTTCCTGATTATCCTTATTTTAATTTTGAGCATGACAAATTCATAGGAGGCCAGGATTTCACTAAAAAGAGAAACTGGAGTCAGATTACAGTGAATCTCCTCTAATGGCCCTCGCTAAACTGATCACCCTCTCCATAAAATATGTTCACAAAAAGTTCACAAGGAATCCCAGAAGCAAGTTTCATTTGTTCTAAAGAAACTCAGTTACACCTCAAGAACCTTATTTCTCCCTCATAAATGTGTTCCCGAGAAATGAAGGTAGGATAACTTCATTTTCTATCAATAAATCCCAAACCTAGATGCTAGAGGATTTTCTCTCAAGAATGAAATAATTGGAAAAAACAAGCAAGTTCCCAGAAGATAACTCTAGTGTCAATCACAATCCTAATAATGCATCATCAGTGAAATGATACCCCACATGTAGGGAGAATACGATGAGCTACCTACGACCACTCGATTTACTTCGATTAGAGTATCTAAGGCCATAATAATAATCTCTTTTAATTTCTTTCCAAACCTTTAAAGGAAGGTCACTGTCACTGTCATCTTATGAACCACAATAATAACTTTGATGGCGTTTTAAATATAGTTACATGGTATTTTGTTTTTGTCTTATTTTGTTGCAGGTGACTCATGAGGAGCACATGGACGCTAATACCACAATGGGAAACACAACCAAAATGAGCAAACTAAGTTTTTACCTCCATTAACATCAATTACCACTGAGAAAGGATTACATTTATCAAATTCACTGCGAATATCTTAACAATAACATAAAAACATCTCCCTTGGCAACAATTCTAAAAAGTCAATTAGGTCAAGAATTTACACCCAATATAAGGAGACACCCCTATTATTATGGTTATTCAGTGCGTTGCTTCCCCCACTATTATCAATTAGATGTTACCCATCCTCATATCTAAATAAAAGAAAAGGGAGAAATAAAATAAATGAAAAGCACCCCAATGGGGGAAGTAACGAGGGATATAAAAACCTTTTATGGGACTATGAACATCTAGTTGGTAGTAAATGCTTATTATTTCATTGTGGTGATTACATTGTAGACATAGAAACTCATTAATATTGGAAGAATACTTTTAGAAATCCTTGAGTCATATTTAAGGAGTCAATAATAACCCTAATGACTTCACAACACATCCTATTACCAACTATACCAACTATCTTATATCTGACATTCACTTCACAACACACCCTATTACCAACTCTCTTATATCTGACATTTAGTCATTAATTTGATCTTATATCTATCATTTATTCATTAATTTGATTATTTTCTTATTATTCAGTTATATAATTATATCATATTATGTTTGATCCTAAATCAAATATTTATCGTAGTGAGGAAAAGATACTCCAAACTATACTCACCAGAAACTACAGTAAATAAATGGGAAACCTACATGAATAAAACAAAAACTACAATGCAATTTAATTGATCAAAATAAAATAAAACTACAATGCAATTTAACTCATCAAAATAAAACAAAACTACCTTGCAATTAGATTAAGACTACACTTACTGAGAAATCAATAGATGTATGTGTAATCTTTAAAACATCCAAATTGATTTCCCATGTTGTATAATCTATGGGTTTATCCATGAAATTCTCACCATATTCCAAAATCGAATGGATTTACGAGACTAATAAATCATTGAAATCTATAATTTAAAATATTGAAAATGATAGAAAATGTTTTAAAATTGTTTCAATCATAAATATTGCACATAAAATTATATTTCTGACAAATTAACTATGTTTTACATTTAGAATAGCTAGTAAGATAATAAATTTGGTTTTGAGAATTTTTGTATCCATTTATCCACCTACACCATAAATTATATTATACTTAATATACAATGAATTTCCAAAAAATTCCATATTACAAGGAACCATCTAAATTCCACACTATCAAATATTTGAAGTTCATAATGAAATAATATATTTAATATTTACAAAAATTCTTTAAAAATATATACTAATTACTTATTTATCAAACCAACCACACCTTTCATTTATAACATATAGAAATAACATCTATTAATATAAGATGTTGAATATAATACAAAATATTAAACTGTGTAATTTAATATTTAAGCAAATCTCGATGAAAAAAGTCTTGAAAAAACAAAATTTTCTATTTACTATCTTAATTTTTCTCATAGATTTAAATTTGATAAATGTAAGGATATAAATTTATAAATTATATTATTTTTACTTAGCTTTCCAAATTATAGATTTATAAATTTTATATTTTTTACTTTACTTACAATGACATAATTATCATAGATTTCTATGTATTTCATTTGCTGTAAATTTCTTATGCATAAAACTACATCCATCCACCATTATCATATAATATACTTTATATTATAGAAGTTGAACCATTTTTATTATATATATTATTTTGTCTTATTAATAAAATATAGTGTAAATTAATAAATATAATTATTTAAATTTTAAAATGTCTGAAAAATAAAATAAAATAAAAAATATTAATAAATAAATATTTTAGAAAAGATATTGTAAGATGAAAAATTACCCCGCCTAATTTTTAATAAATGACGAGAGTTTAAATGAGATCAGGAAATCGTTATTTGACTTAAATTTTTATTTAAAATATCTAAATAAATTTAGAAACATCACTTACATTTGAATCTTTATTTATAAAATATATATAATAATATTTAATTTAAATTGAAGTATCATTTAACAAATTGATGATGCTGTGGTCTGAAATGTTTTCTATCTGATTAATTAATCATTACAGTATTTATTTGTTGCGAATCAAACTAAAGTCACTATTGATTACAAGAATGGTAGGGTGTGGTGGCCCGCAGGGTTGGAATTTGACGGGCAAAATGACCGTCACAAGGCATTTTGACTGTATTTCACGTTTAAAAATTTTAAAAAGCCGCTTTTTGTGATGGGCTTTCAAAGTTCTAAAACGTATTTTTTACTGTTCATTTTTTTGCAAAAACGTCATTACTACCCTCTCAAACAACAGTCTTATAAAGAAATGTAGTAATATTTGGATTCTCTAATATTTGTTTTTATTGAAATAAATTAATTTCATGTTATTTAAAGTTATAGGTGTATGTTATTTAAAGTTATAGGTATATATTTGATAGCAGTAATATATTATATTGAGTGATTAATAATTAGGTACCGTAATATTTGGAATTTATATTATAATATTTGTTTTTATTTAAATAAATTAAATTTATGTTGTTTATATTTAAATAAATTAAGTTTATTGGGTTTATTAAAATTGAACTTTATCTAGATTTCGTGATATTATGATGGTGGAGAGGATGGGCATTGTGGAGGATAGTTTTTGGTCAACTCCAAAGTTTTTAAGATGGAATTTTTTTTTGAAGTTTTTGTTTATTTGGTGAAAGAAATCTATTTGTTTTTACTGAAATTGTAACATTTAAATTATCTAATAGAAATCCAAATTGAGAAATTAAAATAGGAGTAGATTGATTGCAATAACAATGAGTTGGGTGTGAGTAAAATAGATTTCTAGATTTATTCATAATTTTTGTATATGTGTTTGGGAGAAGCTTCGATGGTTTGGGAGTTATGGATCCCATCCATGAGTAAAACAACCTTTATGATTCAACAAATCATTTAGTCATGGTCACCTTATTTTTTTCTTATTATAAATATGTGAGAAAAATTAACACAGTGGTGTGATTGAAAAATATTTTTTTAATTAAACCTTTATTGATGAAGGGTCGATTTATTATTAAAACATTTTGATTGAAGAGCAAAATTTTAGACATAACGTTCCTTGAAGGCCAACATAAAAACCCAAAGCGTCAAAAAAAAATTATTTGACAGGTAATAAAGAATCTAAATTCCAACCCTGGTGGTGGGTTTGATTTGTCCCAAATATTGCTATGATTTAATTAGGATAGTGAAAATATTGACTAACCATAACACCGAATTGTTAAATGAAATTTCTCATTTAAATTTAAATTTAAATTTAAATTTAATATATATATATAATATATATAATTTTTAAAATAAAAATTCAAATTCAAATTCATGTGCTTCCACCCACACCAAACTAAATAGGTATGAAATTAATTTAAATAAAACAAAAATACAGACTAATTACATTGAAACTACGCCAGTTAAGAAAGCAAAGTTAAACAAATTGAGATGTTGAACATGTTTACATGCATATCAAATTTCATGCAAATTAAACTTTGGCGATGAATGGAGAAACATATATGGATAGATGAAGGAATAATATGAAGAAATGGAATAGTTAGTGGATGCGCAGAAAAAATTTCATAAGCACCAAATCTATAGATTGGATGGATCGATAACCCAACTAATTGAGAAATCAATAGAGAATACTCTTAAACTATTAAAAAAAAAAATCAGTGTGATTTTACACTTTGGTTTCCGTCATTACAGGGCTGAAGGGACGAATCGCAGAAAATAAGATAAGCAATATTGAAACGAAAGGACTGGGTTCTGTTTTGAGAACAAATTTTAGAGGAGATTTACCTATAATTAAAATTTTCAATTAAAAGAAAATACTCATTACAGGGCTGGTTTGAAATTTCGGTTACACTCAATTAAATATAATACCCATTACATGACTGGTTTGACATTTCGGTTTCCATCGTTACAGAGCTGAAAGAAGGAATTGCAAAATTACTCATTACAGGGTTGGTTTGACAGTTGGGTTTCACTAAATTAAAAGTGAATACTCATCACAGAGCTCCTTCGACATTTCAATTTCCGTCATTACAGGGCTGAAGGAATTACAAAAATACTCATTACAGGGTTGGTTTGACATTTGGGTTTCACTCAGGTAAAAGTGAATACTCATTACAGAGCTCTTTCAGACATTTCAATTTCCATCATTCCAGGGCTGAAAGAAAGAAAAATAAAAAATATAGGCTATTCTTGTTGTGGTTTGACTAGGAAGAAATGAACGCAGAGAAATCTGAAATGAAGGGACTGGGGTACCTGTGTAATTGTAATTGTAATTGAATCCCTCAGAATTCATCATGCTTTACGAACTCTTCAGTTGGAGGTTGTTTTCTATCGAACCTCTTGAATACCTTGTATCAGATTTGAGAAAGACGACATGCATGCATTAAAATGGCGGAAATGAATTAAAAACATATTACAGACAGAGCACAAATGAATTAATGAGAGTATGTACCTGAAATTAAAATAAGCCATTATTTTAATTTCCATTCCTCAGATTCCAGTCATAGAGACACTCATGCATCAGATTCCCAGGCCATTATGTACAGGAAATTAAAATAAGCCATTATGTACCTGAAATTAAAATGTGCATTTAAATTTCCATTTCGACCTTTTACCAAAACCACATTTATAATCGGGAAAAAACATGAATCCGGTGGTGGCGGGGCGGTGGCGCGTCGATTTTCAGAATTGCCCCCACCACCGGATTGTTCGAATATTCTAACAGTTCGAGTATTTTAACAACATTAAATTTACATATTAATTACTTCAAGCAATGGAACTTATCTCAATATTTTCAAAATTAAAAACATGTTACATTCATTAAAAATTAAAAACATAAAAAGTATTGAAATTACACATATAATAAAACTGCCCGATCAACAATTAATCACGTAGGCCGTACCGTAGAATCTCGCGTCCCTCCCGTAACTTAGTAGCATATGGATATGGCATTATTGGTAAATCTTTAGATTTTAGAGAGATCAAGTAGTTGGCACCGTCACATCCGTTTCCCACAGGGAGAAAACTTTTGAACGTCAAACACGCTAGGTTAGGTAAGTACTTTATAGTATTGCCGCAAATTTCTTGGATCTCCATATCATTATTTCCCTATTGTGTTTTTTCTACGTTTCCTATGTAAATTCACAATTTTTAACCACCAATGTTTGTGGAGAGACACAACATAACCGACAACAGAAAATTGTTAAAATTGTTTAAGTAGAAAATAATACGTAACAAAAATTATGGTGGAAAAGTATCGGAAATTATGGCAACAATATATGATTAATGTAAATAATATGAAAAATTTGTTAAAATAGTTTTAGGTGGAAAATGAAAGGTAAAAAAAAACTGTCATCTTCGCTTTTAAATATATGTTGAGCGGTGATTGCTCTTTGTTGGGAACAATATATTTGTGCAATTACGTGGAGTGATATTTATCTTTAATATTTTTTGCGTTATATATTTATTTTTTTTATTAAAATCTTTTCAAATTTACCCATTTTCATAATAAATGTTTTGAGTTAGTTTAATTACAATTTGTGGTTTATTAATATTATTGTAATTTATAACTTTGAATATATTTAACAAATAATGTTAATTAACCAAATTAGCATGGATATTAATTTTTATTTTAGCATTTCAATTTCTTATGATCAAGTAAGTTTGTTAGTTGAAAAGTTGTATTCATTTTTTAAAAGTCATAAATATGTAAATGGAATATGGTATGTACACCTCCATACCTTAAACAAGAGAATTATCGCCCAAATTAATTGTATATATTTATTGCTATCCAAAATAAGTTCCAAGATAAGTTTCATACATCTATTATGGTTTGTCACTTTCCATTTTCTCCATTTTTATGTTTAAATTCTTTTAATTTAATTATTAATTCAATAATTTATGAAAGTTACACCTTATTTCTTTTTATTTAAATTTAAGAAGATTTCCTTTTTTCCTAATTGGATTTTTTCTTCACTAACATTGGTAGTGGATGATATGTAGTGATTTCTTTTTATATATTACAATTCACCATTATTAAATTAGTTGAGTTTGTTTTATTAATTTTGAAAATTGGTATAAAATTGACATAAAATGTTTTAAAGTGATTTTATGTTTGTGAAAATATTGAATTTTGATAAAAATGAATGTTGAGTAGAATGATAAATACATTTTATTTTATAAAAGTGACATGGGCGTTGAGGAGGTGACATGGGGGTTGAGTATGTACTTGCATTACCATCTTTTCTTAAATGGTATTTGAAATAGTTATTCAAGAAAATTTCTAAACATTTCAGCGTTTCATTCAACAAAGAATTAATGCTCTTCAATTTTTTCCACATGCAATGCAAGAAATTAGGTTGAAGAAAGGGGACTTTAGTGAATCACGTGTGGCAAAAAAGGCAAAGGAACCCCAACTTACATGGAATGTTTGGAAAGACATACATTGGGAGATTCACAGACATCAAAGACCCATTAGAAGAGGAAAATGAGCAAAAGGAAACATAAAATATTGTGGAAGAAGACAATGATGAAACTCTAGAGAACGAAGAGTTTGGATTACGTGACATTGTTGATTAAATTTAAGTTAT
>APFE030407235.1:54932-82516 GCA_000404065.3 Pinus taeda | reverse complement strand
ACAAGTCAAACAATTGCATCAAGTCAAAATAACTGCTATCGAATATATGATACAACAGATGTAGTAGAGGCAGTCTGGTCTGTAGCAGGCGACGATGGATGGTCAAGTACTGCCTCAACAGTCGAACTATCGAGTGGTGGAGAAGGTGGTTGGTATGCTCTCTCAAGAGAAACACGAGGCACCTCCATCAATACTGGGATGTGATCATCAAGCAAATGATGAGGAGGTGTACTACTAGAAGGATCACCAACACCCTAACCATGATTTGATGGGGCAGTACTACTAGAAGCATGATCACAACCCTTATCATCATGATCTGACATACTAGCACTCTTTGAAGACTCATGTAATGTATCTGTTGCATGCCCTGCATCCCTCCTTGCTACCAATAGTTTGGTAACTCCAACAATATGATGCATAAGAGTCATCATATTGCGCAGACAATCCTTGAAGAGCTTCAAGAGCCTAGGATTTGCCCTGATGTGTTGAGCCCTCACAAGGCAGACTCCCTCCTCAACCGAAAATCTAGAGAGTCAGTTACAGTAGTCCATCCTAAATCTGAGATCAGACCTACGGGGCCAGATGCCCACGCTCCTCTACATCTGAGGATGTGCCTCATCACCCTCTTGGGCCTCTCCCATCTTTGCATCTAATCCTTCTCCTGGGGGAAGAGGCATGTCCCCAATGAATGTGAGGATGTCTACAAATATATAGTACACAAAAAAAATTAAACAATTTCATTAAAAAATTTCATAAAAAAAGTTAAATAACATGTTATAATAAATTTTAATCTAATTAATTAAGCTAATAAAATGAAACTTGATTAATTTAAAGAAAACACTAATATTACCTCTATCATTTGCAGGCTCATCTAGTGTGAAGAGGATATTTGGACACTGTCTCCAATCCATCCCCGCGTATGGAAACGACACCAAGATAGACGTGTGGTCATCCTCACTGGGCAGTAGTGCCAATGCTTGGGCAGAAATCTCGGTCAGATACCTCGACAAGCCCCTCTTGCACATCATTTGGCCCCACATGTGCATCTGCACCTCAGTCAATGACTTAGGGGGACGATGGTAAAATGTAGGCCTCGTTTATGGAAACCTCTCAAAAGATAAACAAAAAATATCTAAAGCGAAAGGGAAATTTATCCTCCCATGTATCATCACACGACATCTATCGAAAGCCCTACAAAATTGCCTCAAAAACATGGCAGACCATCTGATACATCGTGGCACCTGCATGAAATAATCAATATAATACAAAAGTGGGAAATTAATTCGCAACCCATCACTAGTATAATGTGCAATGATGGTCACTAATAATGAGAGACACCTATCCTCCTGTGCAGAAAATGAAGAAATTTGTAGTTGTCCATCACGCACCTGAAAATTAGTTAGACGAACTACATGACCCCCAACATATCTTTGAGAGTAGACAAATGACTCTCTACTGCAACCCCATGGGGGACATAAGGGAAATAAGGAAAATCCTCTCCTCTCTTGGATAGGACAATGATAAAATATATGTCCTCCTTAGAGGGCCTATACCACGTCTCAGGACTGACATGGAAAGACTGTTCCTAGACATTATACCAATGGATCAACTGTGCTAACAAGCCAGAGTGCGCCTTCAGGGATGTAGCCTCCTCATAGTACATAAGTAGGCCTACATTCTTCAAGAGCACTCGGGTCATTTCACTAATAGGGCGAGGGTATAAATCCCTCTCCCCCTCTCACACCTCCCATGGTTAGACCACATTGTATTGGTCCACCATTTTCTCCTGCTCCCGCTATTTCTCCCTTTGCTAACGTCTCTACTACATGATTGACGTATAAAGTACATCAATCTCATACATAAAACATATTTTTTTTATTAAATGAAAAATGGATTTAGAAATATGGACATATCAATTTCAATTAAAAAGAAAAAAATCATCCTCAGTTCGCCCAAAAAACAATTATTTACCTACTTAGGTTCGTTATCAATCACAACAACGACAATAATGCGTACATAATATGTCACACTGTTTTTGTTTTGCATACATACATTTTCAATGCGGTGCGTCAAGATAACCTTACGCATCGGTGCGTTAATATAACCTTTTCACACTATTATGAAACATTCAGGTTATTGAACGCACCAAGCTATATTCTTTTAATATTATGTGTGGAGTGCGTTTGGTAAATATAACCACACCGGGAGTAACCTAAAAATTTACGCACCAACGAACAATTTATACCTTTAACTGGTGCATTGTAATTTACAAGGTGCACAACTACCAGTGCAAGCCGAACCTTTCGAATGCATCGCATAGGAAAAACAACAAATTTCAAAAACAATGGAATTTTAGACCTCTTTTTCAATTCTAATCCACTAAAAAAATAAATTAGAGAGAAACATAAACATTACCTAGACATTTGGTTGTCGAGGAGGCATAGTTGACACGTAATTGAAAAAAACAAATTTCACCACCGTTTGAGAAAATTGGAAAGACACACACTGAGCATTGTATGAAATGATGGTGAGAAAGAGAATCACCGATAGTAGGGTATTTGTGTTAGCCAAGAGTGGCACTAGTGCTTCAAAGCTCTACAACATTGCAGATTGTAAAAATGAAATTTATTGTCAGTAGTGTTTTTCTATTTAACCTTGTTTCGACACATCATTATAACTGCACTAGTGCCTATTATCTCCGAGAGCACCATTTTTTTTAAATTAAAAACCCTATAGTGATGCCCTTGTTAAGACACACCAGGGCATTTTAATACATGAAACGCACTGGTGCTTCGTGGGAATATAACACCACATTTTTTTTTAAATTAAAAACCGCCTAGCGGTGCTCTTTCTAAGATGCACTAGGGCATTTTAATACAAGAACAACGCTGGTGCCTAGTGGGAAGATAGCACCAAACTTTTTGGAAATTAAAAACCTTATAGTGATGTTCTTGCTAATATGCACCAGGATGTTTTAATACATGAACCCCACTAGTGCTTTGTGGGAATATAGCACCATATTTTTTCAAAATTAAAAACCCCCTAGCGGTGTGCTTTCTAAGATGGACTAGGGCATTTTAATACATGAACAACACCAGTTCTTCGTTGGAATATAACACCACATTTTTTTTTAATTAAAAACCCTATATCATTGTTATGTTTAAGTACATACTGGAGCGTTTTAATACAAGAACAACACCAGTGCTTCGAGTGGATATAGCACCAATATGGTCAAAATAATTTTATGACCGACATTTTTTAAATTTAACCTTTATCTGGTACTATCAAGCAATGTAGCATCTGTGTGTTATATATAGGTGGAACACAATTATTTTAAATAACTCTTTGGTGGTGCACTATACTGTGTATGCATTAGGGCGTTAGTGTACAAGTTTAGCACCAGGTCTTCATCAAAGTATATTACTGGACTAGGAAAAATAAATTTTACGACCGACCATTTTGCAAATTTAACCCTTTTCTGGTGCTATTGAGTAGTATATGCATTGATGCTCTTTTTTATTTAGTGCACCATTTTTTTTTTATTTAAAAAAAATAAATATGCCACGGTGCACCATGTTTTATTAGGCACTGGTGCTTATATGTATAGTAAATCATTGGTGCATTTGTATATTATAGATGCGTCGTTAAAAAAATATCCGCTAAAACATCCACCCACACACCTCCACTACAAACAAAATTTTGGGCTATTTTTATAGGGGCTTCCGCAAAAACCTCCACTAGAGAGTATTTTCCTTATAGTGTTAGCAATACTTTGATGTCGTAGATTTTTAATAGAAATATATTCCCCTCTAAATTGAACCCCCATTGTAGCTCGAACTAATGGTAAATCATACAAATAAATTCAAAAATGCATAAAACGAAAAGTGGGGGTACCCAACTTGGTTCTAGGAAAGGACATTCTACTAAATAACATTCACATGATGGAGGATTTTTCGGTCATTGGTAGGTTTGCTAGTAAATGGATAGCCATGGTCATTCTCAAGAAATGGACAGAGACCAATTTCTCCTCTCTCTTAGGATACTACCCTTGCTTCTTGATAATGTTTAAAGGATGGATGGAGATTGTTAACTCTGTAGAGGATGTGGGAAAGATCCTTCAGGGCCACTGGTTGTGGGGCTCACAGGCACCATTCTCTGAAAAATGGATCATTACTTTCAATGCTCGCTTTGAAAATATGATTATTGTTCCAATTTGAGTTTGACTGCTAGGGCTACCCCTAATATTTTGGTTTGAGGATGTGTTTAGGGAAATCAGGAACACTTTAGATATTTTTTATGAGGCTGACCTCTCATATCAACAATTTGGCTACATGGGCATGGCCAAAATTATGGTGGGCCTAAGCCTATCCTCAGGCCTACCTCAATATTTTTCTATCAACTTAAGGGATTTGGTGCACCATAAAATATTGGTCTATGAGGGCATGCCTTTCATGTGTGGTCAGTATCATGTACATGGCCATATGGGCAAGGAATTCCCTATGGGGAAATTAAAGAAGAAGTGGGTTCACAAGGATGCCCTATATTTAGTCTCTTCATTCCATATATACATCATTGTTCCAACTTTGGTCAACACTCTTCTTACCTTCTTGGCAGCAACACACATTTCTCCTTCTATGGATGGGAATGTAGGGAAAAATTTGGAGCATCTTCCACCTGCTCCTACATTCATCACTAAGGAGGTACATTTAGCATTGGCGAGTTCGTTAGGGGGGGAATCGTCCCTAGTTATGCAAAACCCTCCCTCCCCTCGTATCTCCATTCCTTTATTTTTATGTAATTCTTCCTCACAAGTTGTTACTCATGTTCCATCCACTTCCTCACCCGCCCACACCTTATCTTCCTAAAGACCTATTATCCTCCCTGCCAGACAACTCCCCTTCTTTATCCTACCCCTCTCCTTTCCACTCATGCTCCCATATCCTCTTTCTTACTCATAGTGGTGTTACCTTGATTGTTTCCCAAACCTCTCCCCCTCATTACAACCTTCCCTCCTTCTCGAAAACCCTACACCATCAAGGGATTAGAGCCACCTAGGATTTTCCTTCTAAATTTGAGTTAAGGGATTGGATCTATGGAGGTTGGGGATATAAGGCCGTCAAGAAAGGGAAGAAAATTCTTCCCCTCTATGGAACAACATCAGGAAAACTCAAAAATCGACCAAGGAAACAAAAATCCATCCTTAGGGCCCTTAGAGAAGCAAAACCATAGATTGGTTCCAAATGATTATGCTCTCCCTAAACTATAGGGGTTTTGCCAACCCCTCCAAGAAAATGGCCTTTAAAATATTGATTGAAGTGCACCATACTCGTGTTATTTTTCTTCATGAAATGATGATGGAGGGAGAAAACATAAAATCCATGCTAAAAATTCTCCACCCCCCCATTGGTATTTTGTCTCATTGGATGCTTTTGGGAATTCAAGAGGACTCATTTCATGGTGGAAGACTCTCTGCATTCGGGAAAAAGTTGGCTTGGTCCATATACCTAAGGCTAGCACTTGAACCTTATTTAGCGAATATTAACATGATTATAACATTTAGGGCCCATCTAGTGGCAGGAAAGGCTTCTAGATTAATTTTTCAAGCTACATTCAGTTGTTCCACAAAATACCATAGTGGGAGGTGAACTAAATTTTCCTCTAGGGGTTTTTGCGATCTAGGGTCTCTTGGCCACTTTGGATACCCTCACATATTTTTTCATGGAACATCTAGATGGCATTGGCCACATAGATCTCACCCCCCCCCCAAAAAAAATTATTTACTACCTGGTCAAATAATCGAGTTAGGATGACTAAGATCTCAAAACACCTAGATTATTTCTTGTTTGTTGAACCTCTGATCAATACAAATATTTGAATGCACCAATGGGTATCCATAAGTGGAGACTTGGAACATCTCACTATTCTCCTTGAACTTAATCCTACTCTCCCTAAGCCACGCAGTCCCTTCAAGGTAAACTCTCGTTGGTTTGAATATCCCTCCCTTCATGAGGCTATAAAACAAGCCTGGTGCGCTTTCTCCCCTATTTCCTCTAAATCCCCTATATTCAATTCCCAAGAAAATCAAAATCGTCCAAGTCATTTATCTTAATAGGTGAAAAGAAAGGCTCGAGACATGAAGGCCCTATCAAACATTGAAGAAAAAATGAAGGTCACACATGGTTAGAGCTCATATGAACTCGAGATTGCCGATCAACATGAATATATCAAATCCTTATAAGCAAATAGAAGAAAAAATCCTCTAGATAAATAAAAGGAGTGACATATGAAAAGCAGAGGCCTATGGCATAAGGTGGGGGATGAAAACACAAAATATTTCCATAGGATTGCAAACCATCATAAATGCATAAATACCATTTGTGAGATTATAATATTAGATGGATAATTGGCCTCCTCCTTCCAAGGCATCTCACTGGAAGGTTGTAGACATTTCAAGGGAATCTTTCAATAGAAAACAAAGCATCAATAAACTATGTCCTAAAGGTCATTGAACTCTTCCCTAGATTTGTAAATTGAGATAAAAATGAAAATATGATGGTCGAGATCACGAAACTGGAGACTGATTAGTTTCTTCATAACTGTCAAAAAGGGAAGAGTCCAAGTTCAAATGGACTCCCATTGAATTCTATCTGGAATGCTTTGATGTCTTGGGTGATGGCCTATTAAGAGTGGTAAATTTGTCTGACTCTTTTGGGGAAATATTGACATTGTTCAATGTTATGTTCATAGCCCTAATCCCTAAATTTTATCACCCTTGTTCCTTTGAACTATTCTAACACATATTTTTATTTAACACCATATACAAAATCACCACTCTCCACTTGAAGTATATCCTCTCAAATCAGATCTTCCTTAAGCAATGTTGATTTTGTAGCTTTAGAAGCTCTTCTGCATAAACTTGTTGTCTTGGAATTCAGGAGAGAATTCCTCTTGAGGTGGTTGTTCGAGAGGAGCAACTAATATGATCTACTTCCTAAGTTTTTAAGCTATTAAAAAGTACAATGTTTAATTATTTAATTAATGTTGACTTTGGGCTAATGTTTATCTAAGGATAAATATTAAATTATTTAAATGACTTAAGATCTAGTCTCAACATATACAAAATCATCTCCAAAATCACCACTTCTTAATTGAAATATATCCTCTCGGATCACAACTACCCTAAGTAATGTCGATTTTGTATATTTAGAAGGTTTTATGTATAAACTTGGTGTCTTGGAATTCAGGAGAGGAACCCTCTTTAGGTGGTTGTTCAGAAGGAGCAACTAATATGATATTCTTTCTAAAATTTTCACCTAGGAAAAAGTATGTGATTTGTTATTTAAGTAATATTGACTTTGCGCTGATATTTATCCAAGGATAAATATTAAATTATTTAAATGAATTAAATATATAAATATTAAATTATTTATATCACTTAAAACTAATCTATGTTGAGTTGCGAAATGGGTATGTATTTACTATTAATTTCCTCATCGTTTTTCTTGATTGTTATCTTTTTCATATCCTAATGCATTGATATATTGAGGAATTATGGTAAGAAACAGATGAATTATTTGCAATTACGATTTAGCTAACTTTTACCCTTATTTATGGAAGAAAGCGACAAAAGGAACGATTGCTATTCCCTGACGTTGGAACAAAAAAATCCGACAAACAAAGGAAGGAACGCATCGGTTGCGGACAAGGCTGAGGGTGAATTCGAGGGAACAATGAAAAATAGGAAAGGTGTCTGAAGTTAGCAATCAGTTGTGAATCCCTTAGGATCGGGAGATCCTGAGAGATTGCATTTACCATTTACCCTTTACCCCTTTCTGAGTATAAAAGAAAGTGATTGTAGGAAGAAAGGGAGGAATCTCTGTTATTTTTCAAGTTGTAAATTTAGTTACAGACTCACGCTATCGGAGAACGCGCCCATATTGTAATGCCACTTAAGTTCAATGATTAATAGATAATTGAATTTTTTGTTCCCTCGCATTATCTGAAGTAACTCAGCAGTGTTCATTGGTGGCTAAGGGCCCGACCTTTGGTGGATTTAACTGCTTTGTTGTGTTATATTTCTGATTCTCATAAAGTTTGGTTGGTGTGATAATTTTCCTATTTCTGTGAGTTTACTTTATTCATTGTTTATCGCTTCCTTGTATTGATGTAGTGTATGTTCTGTTTATAATTTACAACATCGTCATTTGATTTGAGTTATGTTTATTACAAAGTAAATTATCTAGACAGTGAATCGCATTGATTTAATTAGCTATAAGAGTTTGATTATCGCTATTAGACTCTCAGAATTTATATCATTTCTATTTTGATTGCTTTATATAGATTGAGTATAGTTTAGATTGAATCAACTAAGAAGAGGTGAGTTATTGTTACAGTGCTCTCGGTTGATGATGTTGTTGTTACTTGAATTGTTGTAAGATTTGATTTCAGTAGAGGATTGAGTTTTGATATTTCCTTTAATAATTGCAATTGGAGTTTATTAGATGCATCCATTTATTCTTGTGTCAAAGATCTGTACTACAATTTAGGAAGCATTACTCTCTGAATTTATAGCAGCCACATACTGTGTACACTCTTGAAATAAGAGGACTTTCCCAGGTTGATGATTAATGTGGGATAATTAGGAGTTTTAAAAGGCACCTTTTATCATCCAACATATTAGCGTCGTTGCCAGGAAGAGTGTAGCCTTTTTACAAAGAGTGATGTATATCTGATAATTGTTGTTGAGGAAGAATTGGGTATTGAAAACGGAAGGTAATAACCTAGATAAAGAGCAAGTAAAGTGCTTGCTCCTCCTCTCGCTTTTCAGCACAAATAGAGAAAATTAAAGTAGGTGTTTGATGCTTGTCTATTGAGAGAGAACTGGGTATTAAAAATGGAAGGTAAGAACCTGTGTACGGAGAAAGTAAAATGCCTGCTCCCCCGCTTGATTTCTAGCAAAATTTCTAGGAACTCAAGGTATAAATAAACATTTGAATTTTTTGCATGAATGACTAAGAAGAAAAGACCAGAAAACAATCCAATTCCACATCCCAAACCTGAAAAAATCTAAGGGACCAGTAACCCTTGGAAAATCAACTTTCATCGACGACATCTTAAAGAAAGTTGAATCTCAGCCATCAGTAGGTCCCTGAACCATTGCTTCCAGACAACCTATTGTATCCCTTCATGCCGCAGGCTCACCATCTGTAGCTTACACTAAGGTCCACAGTAAAATGGAAGGAACTGAGCAGAGTTTTCAAGATATTGAAAATTCTCACCCAATTCCCTCATAAGAAGGGAATTCTTGCAATATTCGTGAAGGAGGAGGAGAAACAAGGGAAACAGAGGAACCAAGATCCCCTTAGGTAGTAATTAAGCAAAAGACACCCAATGTCCCAGATCAAGGGAGTGTTTTTAAGATCATTCCCACCCCTTCTAGACATCCTAGGGATAACTCTCTAGCTCCAGAGATCCCAGAAGGGTACTGGCATATATTTGATCAAATGGCCAATAATCCACAAGCACCCTATACCTCTACATTACAGTATCTTATCATTGACATAGCTGTCAACGCACCCATGAAAGCTATCCCTCTAAAAAATATTCCCACCTTTCACGGACTTACATCAGAAGATATAGATGCATTTTTGTTTGAATTTTATGTATTATGTCAGGGTTATGATTACACCACCGATCCCCAGAAACTAAAGTTGTTTCCCTAAGCGTTAAAAGGAGCAGCCCTGCATTGGTTTATGGGACTAGGTGGGGACACCATAAATGGTTGGGATCAAATGAAAACTACTTTCCTTAAAAAATATCAGGATTATTGCAGATCTAGGGAACTAAAAGATGAAATATTCCAAATGGTAGCAAGACCTAGTGAAACGTTGGAAGAGTATGTGGAGCATTTTCAATATAACCTCCAAAGGTCTCCCTACGCAACTCTGCATTTGCCTGATAGTGTGCTAAAAACTACACTGATTAAAGTGATGAAAGACCAATGGATAGAGACATTAAATATTACGGGTAAAGGTGATATATATCAAGAAGACTATGCTAACATTATTAATTTGTATATCAAGTTCTCAAGAGGCAGTACGAGACTGAAACTAGCTGAATGCGATATGACCACCAGGGAAAGAAAAATTTCTAGCGGAAGCATTACTCATGCAAAAATCGGCAACCTGCTGGAGGATTTCAAAACAGATATCTTGGGAACTTTGACGACATAATTAGACATTATGCAAGCCAAGCAGAAGCAGGCTGAAGCAGAACAAAACCTGGTGATCTTTTACCCTCGATGCAGGAGGAAGCATAGTCATAAAGAATGCCTGCTGGATATGGTACAGACCTGTGCCATGTGCACTAAATATCATGCCATAGAAAACTACCCATTGCTCTAAGGGTTAAAAGTAGTCTTCAAGGAGGCAGAGGAAGAAACAGAACCAGTCTACCTGTTAAATCAACGTCGCCAATGGCAAGCACGACAAATAGGTATGCCTACCAACCCATCCTCATTCTTTCAGCCCTTGCAATATAATTCTCAACAATACACAGGAGCTACATGGAAAAACCAACCACCTTTTCCTAATTGGTCACAGCAAGCATTCTCTATGCCATCTTTGTCCAATCAATCAAATCAAAATAACAGTTAGCCAAATCCCTCTTTCTTTCCACCATTCTGGAAGAACAATACATATCCATCCTAATGGCCATCCTCCACTTCACAAAACTAGAACTGGTAGTCAAGCTGGAAAAGACCTACAAACCAGCTAGCAGGAACAATCCCCCTGCCTCAACCTACACTACCAGCACCTTACACATTGCAGCAGAACCCTCAACCCAATCTATGACCATAGCTCCCAACCCAGCCCAACCCAAATCCCAACAATAGACTAGTACAATCTATACAAATTATTGAAGGAACGGAGCCACAAACTGAGTTGAGGGAATGTAATGAACTCAAATTGAGGTCTGGACAGATAATTGAGTTAGAGGGTGATAAAAATATGAAATTAGAAGAACCATTACCTATAGAACAAACACCTCAAATGGAGAACACGGCTAAATAGAAAAGCCGCGATCAAACTATTACCTCTTCTCCACCATTCCTAGAAATGTTGATTATATCTCGCCCAATAGAATATCATGATTTCAATCTTCTGGGAGAATTAAAAATTCTTTGTGTAAAAATACCCCTCCTCTAGGCTATTCAGAACATTCCAATTTATGTAAAAACTATTAAGGAATTGTGTACTAAAATGCCTAAGAGGAAAATAAAAACAACCCCAACTGTCCACGTAGTCGGAACATTGTCTAATTTATTATTAGGCAAAGAAACACCGGTGAAATATGAAGACCCAGGAAACCTTATAGTCACAGTACAAATAAATGGATGTTCCTTCCCCAATGCAATAGTTGATCTAGGAGAAATCATTAATATTCTCACAACAAAAGCTTGACATTACAACCTTAGATCCAACTACGACCTTGTTGGAACTTGCTGACCGATCGGTTGTCAAACCAAAAGGGACATTACAGGATGTAATGATGTCTCTAGATTCTTGGGAATACCCAGCAGATTTCTTGATTATTAATCCTAGAAACTGGATAGATGGACATCCCCTAATTCTAGGAATACCTTGGCTAACGACCGGAGATGCTTATATAAGTTGTCGAACAGATAGTATGACTATAGCAAGAGAAAGTAATGTGAAGAATCTAGCTTTATATCCTCCAGCTCAGCTAAGCCTAACAATAATAAAAACCAGGAAACAACCTGTATCATATTTAACTGAAAACATTCGATCACTGCTAACTGTAGAAGATGCTCTTGAATTTAAGAATCAAACATAAGATGACATTATTAGCACTTACATTAACCACCCAGATGTCATATCTAATCTAAAATCTCACATGATTGAAGCAGTCCTAGATAAAGAAATTGAAGAAGATCCCTTAAAATATATCAATGACCAAACAATACCAACAACAATTGTTTATAACAACAAACGCATTGAAATTGAGCCAGGGAAAGTCTTAAACATTAACAAAAACCTGACTAATGACCAACAACCGAGCTTGTTCAATTCCTTAGAAAATATAAAGAAGCTTTCGCTTGGGCTTACCCAAAAATGAAAGGAATTGATCCCCAATTATGTATGCACCACATTTATACTAAGAAAGATGTGAGACCCATTCAACAACCTCAACATAGGTTAAACCCTCACCTTAAAGATGTTGTTAAAGATGAACTACAAAAACTGTTAGATGTAAATTTCATCTATCCTATATCTGGTAGCAAATGGGTTTCTCCATTAGTTGTGGTTCCTAAAAAGAATTGGAAGTGGTGTATATCTGTTGATTATAGAGAGCTTAATAAAGAAACCCAAAAATATCATTTTATGCTCCCATTCATCGACCAGGTTTTGGACACATTGGCAGGTAAAAAATTCTTCTCTTTCCTAGATGGCTTCAGCAGCTACAACGAAATCCAAATTGCCCCTGGAGACCAGGATAAGACTGCCTTCACCTGCCCCTAGGGGACATTTGTTTATAGGGTATTACTTTTTGGACTGTGCAATGCACCTGCCACATTCCAGAGAGCCATACTCAACATTTTTTCAGACTTGATAAACAAGGGACTGGAGGTGTACATGGATGATTTTACACCCTATGGAGATGACTTCGAGTCAGCATTCAGACGTTGGAGAAAGTCCTACAAAGATGCATTGCTGCCAGGCTCTACTTAAGCCATGAGAAATGCCACATGATGATGACCGAGGGCATCATCTTGGGTCACTACATCTCAGCAGCTGGAATTCAGATAATCCTCTTAATACCTACCCCCTGCACACAAACTAAGGTACGTAGTTTTTTGGGATTTTATGGATATTATAGAAGATTTATAAAGAATTTCTCCCAAATTGCTGCACCATTATATGCTTTGACAGAAAATATTGATTTTTTATGGATTGACAAATGTGACATTGCCTTTGAAGAGTTAAAACGGTTACTATCAACAACCCCATCATTACAGGGCCCGAACTGGGATTTACCATTTTAGATTTCATCTGAAGCATCAGATACGGCCATCGGAGCAGTTCTCGGCCAAGAGGTAGATCCAGCAAAAATTCAGATAATCCTCTTAATACCTACCCCCTGCACACAAACTAAGGTACGTAGTTTTTTGGGATTTTCTGGATATTATAGAAGATTTATAAAGAATTTCTCCGAAATTGCTGCACCATTATATGCTTTGACAGAAAATATTGATTTTTTATGGACTGGCAAATGTGACATTGCCTTTGAAGAGTTAAAATGGCTACTATCAACAACCCCAACATTACAGGGCCCGAATTGGGATTTACCATTTCAGATTTCATCCGAAGCATCAGATACGACCATCAGATTAGTTCTCGGCCAAGAGGATGATAAGAAACCTTATGTGATATACTACATCAACAAAAATTTAACTCCTGCTAAGTTGAATTACACCGTGACCGAGAAAGAATTTCTAGCTGTAATCTGTGCTATTAACAAATTCAGACACTAACAAGATACCCTGTGGTTTTGTATACTGATCACTTTGCTATTAAATATTTAGCTAATAAACCTGTTACGAATGGAAGAGTGACACGATGGCTAATATTTTTGCAGGAATTCGACATAACAATCAAGGATCGACCGAGAAAGGAAAATCCAGTGCAGACTTCCTCTCACGTGTGTCAAAGACAGACGACTCGGCAGCAGTAGAAGACCAGTTCCTTGATGAATACCTATTTGCTGTAACCGTGAAAACATCGTGGTATGCGAATGTCGCGAACTACCTAACAGTGGGAAAATTACCCAAGCACTTGATGCCCAATGAAAGAAAACTAATAGTACAACGCAACACTCGATTCTCCTGGATCGGAGGATACCTCTTTCACACAAGAGCCGATATGTATATCTGAAGGTGTGTCAGGGAAGAAGAAATCTTCAACATCTTAAAATCTTTCCACGATGGGCCTTGCAATGGACACTTTGTAGACCACAAGACTGAACATAAAGTCTTACAGATGGGCTATTATTGGCCCGCCATTTTTAAGGACACCAAGAAGTTTTTCCAGGAATGCGCTAGCTGCCAAAGAATGGGTCACCCTGGCCAGTATGACGAGATGCCCCTGCATCCACAGTTAGTCCTTGAACCTTTTGAACGATGGGCATTAGATTTCATTGGCCCAATAAACCCATCATCTAATCAAAAGACATGTATATTGGTTCCAACAGAATATGTGCCTAAATGGGTGGAGGCAGAAGCATTACCAAGGGCAACAGAGGACTCAATAATCCACTTTCTTTTCCAAATTTTCATGGAGTATGGCTTGCCTAGAGAAATAATCATGGATGGAGGGCCACAATTTGTAGGCCATAAGATTGCTACTACATTAAAAAATCATCATATTATGCACAGAATCACATCTCCATACCACTCGCAGGCAAACGGTTAGGTAGAAAGCACCAACAAAGTAATCGAGGCTATACTAACAAAGACAGTCGCCTCACATAGATGTGACTAGGCTACTCAAATGCCAGAAACCCTATGGGCATATCATACGACATGGAGGAACACCATAGGATACTCCCCATATCAGCTAGTGTTTGGCAAAGAACCTATCTTCCCAAAAAAAATTGAAATTCAGACATTGAGGATAGACCAAGAAGTAGGCTTGGATCTGAATGAAACACAAATTAACAGACTACATCAAATTAATGAATTAGATGAAATCCCGCTATCAGCTCTTCAACATACTGCACTAATCCAACAACAAAGAGCGAAATGGCATGATGCCCTCATCAAGAAAAAGGTCTTCCATGAAGGTGATTGGGCACTTCTGTATGATTCTAGGTTCCAGGATTTCCCGGGCAAACTCCAGACTAGATGGTTAGGCCCCTACGAGTTACAAGAGGTGCATGATAATGGCACCCTTACATTAGCCACCATTGATGGGTCTAGCTACTCTTTTAAAGCGAATGGACATCGAGTACGCCTCTATCACAAACTTCTCACAAGGGAATCATTTTGCCAACAGTTACGGGAAGATTTCACAATACAAATTCTTGCTGAGGAGGGCAACCCTTCCACAACACCAGTCCAGTGAAGAATTTATTTTTTGAAACCTATACATAAATTTTCCTTTCTATTTGATTAGATTTGCTTGGATAGTAGATTGTATATTAGTTTTTTTCTCTATTTTTCCTTTGTTGTTCCCTACAAGGAACAACACTCTTTTGTGTGTATTTTCCTTTGTTGTTCCCTACAGGGAACAACACTCTTCATGTGCATTTTCCCATGTTGTTCCCTACAGGGAACAACAATTTTCGTGATTATTTTGCTTTGTTGTTCCCTACAGGGAACAACAATTTTCGTGTGAATTTTTCCTTGTTGTTCCCTACAGGGAACAATAATTTTTGTGTGTATTTCGCTTTGTTGTTCCCTACAGGGAACAATAATTTTTGTGTGTATTTTTCTTTGTTGTTCCCTACAGGGAACAACTATTGTTCCCTATAAGGATCAACAATTTTTGCATGCATTTTCTCTTGTTGTTCCCTACAAGGAATATCAATTTTTACTGTGTATTTCCCTTGTTGTTCCCTAAAGGGAATAGTTGTTGTTCCCTATATAGAACAACATCATTTTGCGTCTATTTTCTTTGTTGTTCCCTACAAGGAACAACTGTTGTTCCCTATAAGGAACAACACATTTTTTGCGATTTTTCTTTGCTGTTCCTTATAGGGAAGAGTTGTTGTTCCCATAAGAAACAACACTTTTGTGTGGGTTTTTCTTTTGCTACTCCCTTCAAGTAACAACACTTTGTGAATACTTTTGAGAACATCTTCTTTCTCCTCCTTGCATAATCATCCCTAGACCATCCCAGTTCACTCTTTATGATCCTCTTAATGGCATGGAAAGTACAATACATATTTAAGGACAACAAGTATGGAGTCTAGTGGAACAAGCAAATATCTTGAATACTATCAACTTTAACAAGATTGCTTTGTGTTGATCGAAAAAGAAAAGGACACAATGATCTATATCACTTCACTGTCCTCATTTCTGCTATAAACCAAACTGATTGATTATCTGTACCATGCTGGTTCCCCCTTTTTTCCCATATAACTCTCTCTGTGTATTATAAATACGATTATGGGTATATTTTTTCTATTGATGTGTTCAAACTTCTTCCACCATCCCTAATCTTAAGGAGTGATGAGCCACCCTCTATGTATAAAATGGGGGCTGTAAATATATATATATATATATATATATTCACTAACAGTTTTATGATCTTTTCATAGATGGAGGATAGGGGGTCTCATCACGAGTCGCCTGACCACTTTCGCTACTTCCCAATGAATGGCAATGTGATTACCTAGTTACCATGCCAGCACATTGGTCCCTACTATGGACATCACAAGGCACTTCCCCAATTATACATAGAGGACCATGGTTCCCAAGGGTTAGAAAGCAACTCTGTCGAGGCTATGGACACCTGCAAGCAACATAAGCATTGTTGATGGTATTGAAGTTTTATTTTACATCAATAATCATTATAATACCCTCTTCTTATGTTTTTATCCTTTCTACAAAGAGATTATGTCCCTAACGTGCCTTGAACCTTTATGCATGAGTAATCTTTTTTTAAATCAATCACAACAGTTTTAAGTGGAATAACGGTAGTAAAGTATTATTTCCTATGTATGCTATCCCTTTTTCTTTATCATATCACATCACGGCAACCTATCACTTATTGATAGTTCTTGGTACATGCTTTGATTTCACCACTCCAATATCCTTTATGATCCTTTCATTAATATGAATACCTTGCCAATCCATCACCCCTGTACTTCACCGCCAGTGCTTTACCCTTTCATTCATTTGGTCGTAGGTGACCTATTATTTCGAAGGGGGGCGGGGACCTCCAGTGTACTTATGCATGCACTGTCATCTTTTTATTTGATTTTGCAGAATGATATGACATTCCATGATCACAGAGCATGTGGTATTATAACAACTCTCGATAACGGTATTTATGTTTATAAAGTATCACCTGATAGAGCTATTACAAACATTTGTTGTTCCATCACTCAGCTCTATTCGTCACTGTGCTTTCCCCGCTACACTTATCGTTTGCGGAATTCAAGCATTATGGGAGGAAGAACAATGTGCATAGAACCTCTAATACTGGTTGTTTCGCATGAAGCCAGGGAAATTTTAGCTCAAGCCAGATGGATAGCATACTTTACGAGATTTCAACCACCCAACGAGGAAATTGCCATCGAATTCTTACGAAATTTACATAATGGACAATCGGTGGTAAGAGGCAGACAAACCATGGTATCAGATGTTGTGATAACAGAAGTATCCGGGTTACCGACAGAAGGACCAGTATGGGCCAGTAAGCGATTGAAGTTGCATGATGCTATCGAGGCTTTTAGGGATGAAGGACAGGAGCTGATCAAGAAGGAAAAAGGCGTTCAACCATCTTCTCTTGGAGAACCATGGGGATAACTAGTACGAATCATCCAGAACTACATTACATGCGACGGGCGTAAAGACGTGGTAAGGTCGCGTCAACTTAAACTTTTAGCAGTTCTAAAATGAAAGTGCTCTATTAATTTACCTGCATTGTTGAATTCTTTACTGCATGACACTGCCGAAAGGCTAAGACGGTCCCAAGACATAGAAACTGTAGTAGGCCACCACTGTCTGATAGGCTAATAGTTAGCTATAACCTTGCCCAGCAACAATCAAGTTGGAATGATCTAATATTAGCTCTCGAAGGAGGTTTAGCCCAGCCATCACCTAACCCTATCCCAAAAAGGAAGAGGACTGCCCTTTCAAGGAACATACCTCAAAAGCATAGACAATCCACAAGGTTGAGGTCAAAACTAGGAGCAGCTGAAAATCCTCAAGGCAGTGTCAGTCAACCCATAGAATTATCCAGCCTAGTAAGTGAACAATACTTGCGGCTAGAGTTAGAAGGATAGGATAACCTTGAATCAGACCATGAGGAAGGAACAGGGCATTCTGGAGATGAACAAAGAAACGAATTGGGACTTACCTCATCACCAAATATGAGTCCCCAATGCGATTTGTTGCACTATTTCGAATTAGCTCAGGTCCTAGCCAATATGAATGATTACATACAACCTAAAAGCCCACTCAATCTTAATTTAGGAGAAACCCAATCTCTTGAGAATTCTAGCGATACCAGAATTTTATCTCCCTCAAAAGATGCAAGCCCTAAAGATGAAACAAATGCAGAGGCCATTTAGGAAGTAGAGAACCAATCTAGTGACATGCTCCCAGTGGAAAATAGCCAAGTAGGCCTAAGCACATAGAACATAGGCCAAGAAGAAGAAGTAGAGATAGAGATGCTTCAGGAAGTTGATAATCAATCAGGAGACACGATCCTTTTAGAACATAGCCAAGGTGAGCAACCAGGCTCTTTAGAAGCAAAAACTATTAACGATACTATCAGCATAATAGTTGCTCCTCCGAAAAAGTATAAAGCCAAATTGAAAAAGCTTAGGAAAGAATAGCAAGAGCTTCACAAAATAGTAAAAAGGCTCAGAAGAAAAATAAAAGAAATATCAGCAGGAAAGGTTCCGGACAAAACCCCAGAGACAGTAAATGCGGTTGTACAGACAGATTTATATGAAGGTAGGGCTACAGGGACTCAAACTGAGCCCATACCCACTCAACCAGTCATCATTCAAGAGGAACAACATGCAATTTTAGTAGACGTAGCCACTCAAACAGAGGATGTACCCTCTCATAATAGGGCTACTCAGATGGAGGCTCGAACTTCCGATAATAAAGAGATTTAGACAGAAAACATCCTTTCTCATAGCATAAACACTTAGACAAGCATACAAGCTAAATATGTCATGAAACGCAATGACCCCATTATACTGAATCTTCAAGAAGAATTAGCATAGGCTCGACTCGTGTTAAAATGGCTTGAACAACAAACCGTTTCCCAGCAGAAATATCAAGAGTTGCAAAGACAACTTCGGGAAATGAATGCAACAGACAGCGAGACCTTCGACAAATACATAAAAGCAGAAGAGAAACTAGATAAAATCAAGCTCAAACTAGATAGGGTCATAGGTCGAACAAACACCATCTGCTCATTATATAAAGATGTCTTGGCATGTAGGTCTCCTGCCACTAATTATGCCTTGTTTTTGTTAGAATGATACTTGCTATTGAAAATTAAAGCCGTGAAAGCTGGAAAACCAACTGAATTAAAAATATTTGAAGATTTTATAAATTGTTGGAAATAGCATGGTGTAAAGGTTCAAAGGTTCCTTTGTGAATTTTACCTGCATAATTTTGTATTAGAGGATGAGGTGGAAAAGAACCCTAACCATTTTCTGGGAGATGTTCAATTCCAGGCCTTTACCTCGTTTGCAGTTAATCAACTTAAATGGTTCAAAGCTCATAACACATTCCAAAGACAAGAGCATGGATTGGATATGTGGGTAAGAAGTGAACCCAAGCACCCTTTGCAAATGCTTGCCAACCATAAGAGTCTGATGACAAGGGAAGGGGTGATTAAAATTTTAGGGCCTATTCATAAGGAGATTGTACAAAACAGAGTATCATATTTTCAATCCATTCAAGAAAGGTCTCTGGTTGCATCCAAGCTCAGGTGGATGGTCTCCACTAGTAGTGTGCAGGATAGGGAACCATTTTAAAGCAACTGAAACCCGTTTTGTTACCTATAGCAACCTTATTTTGAGAGAGGGACCTTATTGGTTAGGATGTCATTTTTGTAGCCCCATCATTTGGTATCCTCGTGAAGGTTATAGGGCTATCTACTAATTTCCTGAAGGAAAGAGAGGGCCCGCCTTTGTGCTTCTAGCTCAACATCATGGTTTCAAACCAATTTTTTATTCTCCTTCTCTAGCCTACTCTTTAGCTGCACTCCATCAGAATTAATTACTTTTCATGAGGACATGAAACAGGGTAAGCAGGGGAGTATGTTGAGTTGCGAAATGGGTATGTATTTACTATTAATTTCATCATCGTTTTCCTTGATTCTTACCTTTTTCATATCCTAATGAGTTGATATATTGAGGAATTATGGTAAGAAACAGATGAATTACTTGCAATTACGATTTAGCTAACTTTTACCCTTTTTTGTGCAGGAAAGTGACAAAAGGAACAATTGTTATTCCCTGACGTTGGAACAACAAAATCCGACAAACAAAGGAAGGAACACGTAGGTTGCGGACAAGGCTGAGGGTGAATCATAGGGATCAATGCGAAATAGGAAAGGTGTCTGAAGTTAGCAATCGGTTGTGAATCCCTCAGGATTGGGAGATCCTGAGGGATCACATTTATCATTTACCCTTTACCCCTTTCTGATTATAAAAGAAAGCGATTGTAGGAAGAAAGGGGAGGAATCTCTGTTATTTTTCAAGTTGTAAATTTAATTACAGACTCGCGCTGTTGGAGAACGCATCCATATTGTAATGCCACTTAAGTTCAATGATTAATATATAATTGAAGTTGATGTTCCCTCGCATTATCTGAAGTAACTCAGCAGTGTTCACTGGCGGCTAAGGTTCCGATCTCTGGTGGATTTAACTACTTTCTTGTGTTATATTTCTGATTCTCATAAAGTTTAGTTGGTGTGATAATTTTCATGTTTCTGTGAGTTTACTTTATTCATTGTTTATCACTTCCTTGTATTGAAGTAGTGTATGTTCTGTTTATAATTTACAGCGTTGTCATTTGATTCGAGCTATGTTTATTACAAAGTAAATTATCTAGACAGTGAATCACATTGATTTAATCAATTGTAAGAGTTTGATTATCGCTATTAGACTCTCAAAATTGATATCATTTCTATTTTGATTGCTTTATATAGATTGAGTATAGTTTAGATTGAATTAGCTAAGAAGAGGTGAGTTATTGTTACTGTGCTCTTGGCTGATGATGCTGTTGCTACTTGAATTGCTGTAAGATTTGATTTCAGTAGAGGATTGAGTTTTAATATTTCCTTTAATAATTGCAATTGGAGTTTATTAGATGCATTCATTTATTCTTATGTCAAATATCTGTACTACAATTTAGGAAACATCACTCTCTGAATTTATAGCAGCCACATACTGTGTACACTCTTGAAATAAGAGGACTTGCTCGGGTTGATGATTAATGTGGGATAATTAGGAGTTTTAAAAGGCACCTTTTATCAGCCAACAATATCCATCATTGATATAAGAAGTCTATGATTTAATCTTAACTGCCTATCACTTTGGAGGTTAGGGATTTGGCTCTACTATAGTGAGGATTAGACTATAAAACTAGGGATTTTCCTGCGAATATCAAGATTTTCTCAATGAATTTTGCTAGTCTTATTCCACACACTCGCAAAGGTGAAATTCAATTACAAGCCAAGGCAGGGTTTTACAACCAGGTCTTCATTCAACCTTTACCCTTGTCCTTTTAAACTTATTTGTTACATATTGCTAAGGTTTTGGGTATTTTCGATAGCTGGTTCTTTGTTTCTTTGATAATCGATGTATTTGAATGCACAAGTCAAAAAATGACTATTCATGAGGGTTTTGGTTATGGTGTCTGTCTGCTCCATGGTTCATAACATGGGCACTTAATTATTGTGGTTTTCATAAGGTAAAATTCTTTAGACCTTAATTTCAAAACCTAACTTGTCCTCTTTCAAAAGGGATATCATATATATATATTCAATTATGACAAATGTTTGTTCTGTAGTAAGGTTGTCATGGAGAGACTTCACTTCCCTTTGCCAAAGGTAAACATTCTAGTAGCTACAACCATTCCTCTTCAGAAATTTTGTTATACTAATTTCTTAAGAGAATCGACAACATAACTAAGGGACTCTTCTTGTTTCTTCAGAGGTCAATTTTGGTTGCATTGGAATTTTTGGTCCAACATTTCTTGGAACTAGACATTCAGAGTTTCTCTTCCTTTCACCATGGCTATTACATGTGCTCATTTGCCTTTATCTTTTACAGGTTCTCGATGCCATTAAAAGGCTTCAACTTGTCCAGTTCACATGAGAATTTTCTTGAGTTTAGGGTTCTTACATAGAGGCCTTAACTAGCCAGAATAATCCTTATATGGTTATGTCCATGTCTCGAAAGTTTTACTAAAAATGCCCAGGGAAAATGTCTAGCTTTTGTAGACAATTTTTTTTTATGATAGTTGTAATTTTTATAATGAGGGTTTACCCCTTCTACTAATTTCCATATTTTCTTCTTTTATATTTTGATATACGACCAATACCCATATGGACGAGAATGTAACTCTACTTATAATATTTCCATAATAGAAAGTGTATTTTATTCTCTTGTAATTTTACTATGCATGTAAGTAAAATAGATATACGGAGGCAGGGTTCCTTTAACCTATGTATTATTTGAGTCTGGAGCCTGTAAGGTCAGACAATAAATATTTATTCTTTCATTTTGGGAAGACATAATTATGTAATTCTTTTCCTATTTAAATTATCGCATGCCATTATATTCCCAATTAGGGTTTGTAATCCCTTAAAATCTGATTTTGTTTTGTTTACACTACAAACAAGTCAATATAATTTCTAGTGTTCTTACATGCAATTATCATGGCAGTTTCAGTATTTAAGGAATTTTTGTTTTCTTTACATTCAATCTATATTTCACTACAATATATGTATTGTGTTTAAAGTTGTTATATAGTTATGTAACTATTATTTTAAATTTAGCAAGCCCAAAACTAGGCCAGAGGCCCAAAGGACTCTAGTCATGGGGGACCACCGGAATTCTCTTTAGGCCCTATTACTTCTTTTTCCCAAAACCTCTTGTCCCCTGGGCTAATCGATGAGATTATTTTCCTTGTCATGGCTTGCACGACTAACTTGGGCATAAATTTACTACTCTTTATTTAATGGCAATGATTATTATACTATATGACTCTATTGATTGGCATGTGAAGGGGAAACCCTAGATACAATGGGAGCCCTGGTTCTGCTCACCCGCGACGGTTTTCATGGCAGTTCTGAGGGTTAAACCTTGCGGGTCTGACCGCTTCCCTTCTACCTACAAGCTTTTGACCCTTGTGACCCACACCCTACCGGTTTTACTGTGGTTTGGACATCTACGCACTAGTTTCGCGGAACCCCATTTCAACTTTTGGCTACTACCCCCTATTTTTTTTAGTCGACGATTTTGGTCAGTTTCCGATGGATGCGGAGGACTTCGTGGACTACGAGGAGGACCTGATGCTCGACAAAGAGATATGGGCTTATCAACCTGGCCCTGACACTGGTCCCCGAACTGTCAATATTCATCAGGTGCCAGCTGCACGTTCAATGCCCTCCCACCCGCGTTCCTCTGGAAAATCACCCCTAACTAATGTTCACATTGATGATCTCCCTAGCTTGGAATGCCCTCCATTATCCCCGGCTACTCTTAACCTCCTTGGCACCAACCTTCAATCTTCCCCCACCTTCAATTCACCCTTGGTATTACCTAAGCCTCCTTCCATGCCATTGAATGAACCCTCATCTTCCTGTGCCCCGACTGGTCCCTCAAACCCCATTAATCCTTCTCACTCTATCGCTCATCTGGGGTCTTGCAGTTTAAACCCTAACTCCCCGATTCACTCTGGTTGCTTTAGCTCCCCCATCCCTAACCCTAAATCCACCTAGTATACCCCCCACAGTTCCTCTGAGGCGTGCAGAAGCTTGCTGAGAGAGCACCCCACAGGCTCATGCACGAATAAGCCAAAAAAGGGAAGGTGCCTCAAGGCAGTGGATTCAGACATTAATCTGACCTTTGGTAAAGACGTACCGATGGGAGATGCGACCGATATGACAAGGAAGGTGTGGTTGAGCATCTTCGACACTGGACCATGGAGATTTGGGGTTCACTGTTAAAAGAACTCCCCGTGTATTGGCTCGTCGTTGGTTTGCCCTCCACTTTCACAGAGAAGAATATACAGACTGGATTCTTTCTTGCTACTCGCACATTGAGTTGGCACCTATACTACTCAAACGATGGGATCCTTTGTTTGACCCGAAACGAGAGCAGTTGGGAGCGGTACCAATCTGGGTCCCGCTACCTGGGCTACCCATGCAATTTTGGATTCCATAGGTCTTCAAGCGTATTGGCAGTGCTTTGGGGACTTACCTTGAACACGACCAGTCATACGAAAAAATCAAGAAACATGACCATGGCCAGGATCGTGGTTCACCTTGATACCAAGGAGGGTCTCGAGGAGAAAATCACTCTCCACTAGAGGCATTTCTCTCACAGACAGATCCTCGACTACGAAGGAGTTCCCTTCTGCTACAGAAGGTGCCAAAAAGTGGGGCATCTATACAAGGATTGCCAGCGTCTCAATTCACTGGCTTCAGAGATTGCCCATGGGGTCAAACATCACCGTTCGGAAGAACAGAACATAAACGAACAGTCACAAGGATAAGTCCCACCAAAGGAAGCGAATGGTGTGGCGACTCAACAGACTAAAGCTCCATGGAAGTCTCCTCCATCTCCACCTCGCACGCGCTCCAAATCGGCAAAGGGAACTGCTCCTTCTCCGGGTAATGACTCTGCTCCTATGACCTCTGCATTTCTTTCAAATGATGTTCCTTTTACTCTTCATAATCCATCTCATCCCACTGCCTCTCCTCTGTGCTCTCTCCCGAACATTATTTGTAACATTATCACTCCCCCCCCCCCCCTCTTTCTCCACTACGCCT
Source organism: Pinus taeda (assembly GCA_000404065.3). NCBI lineage: Eukaryota > Viridiplantae > Streptophyta > Pinopsida > Pinales > Pinaceae > Pinus > Pinus taeda. Next base: position 57,737 of record APFE030407235.1, on the reverse strand, counting down.
CCATCTATATGGGGAACATCCCCCCCTCCCCTACCTTCCTCTCCCCCCTCTGCTTTGGGTTCCATTCTTACAACCTCCGTTCTAGATCTCAGCCCATTTCCCCCATCCTCAGTTTGGGTATTACCCCCATGACTTTAGATCCCAAACCCTCCAGAGGGCGACCATTCAAGCTTGCAAAAGCCATCAAGACTACAGTGGCTGATGTTGCACAGGGTCGTCAATCCACTATTGAAAGGGCACTTAGAGCATCTGAGCACTCTGTCCCTGTTCCCCCATGATCTAGCTTTCCTTCAACTGTAGGGGACTAGCCAACCCCATAAAGAGATTGGCTCTCAAGTGACTATTGATCACTTCCAACTGGGACATCCTCCTCCTCTAGGAAACCCTTGGATCTTCTGAATTTATAACCAAAACCCTTCTCTCCCTCCTCCAGGGCTGGTATTTCCAAGGAATGGATGCTGAAGGCAGATCAAGGGGAATCGCCTTGGGTATAAACCCCAGATCGATAAAACCTATTTCCTCCTAGGGTAGGAAGGGTATCTTAGGCATGGATGTTTTTGCAAGTGACCTGGGGATTCATTTTCGAGTCATAAACATATATGCACCAAATCAGAACAGGCTCGATTTTTGGCACTCCTTCCTGGACAACTCTCTTAATACAGGCTCCACCATCATTGGAGGTGATTAAAATTTTTCTCTTGGGAACGAGGAATCCTGGGGTCACCACTCTCAAATCGACCCTATCACAGACCAGATGAGATTTCTCCTGGAAAACCATAAACTCATTGATGTTCCCATGAACAAAAAATTGCCTACGTGGCATAATAGAAGAACAGGTGAGGCGGCCCTAGGTAGGAGGCTAGATCGATTTCTTATTCATGAAGATCTCCTCCGATCTCTCAACCTTTTCAGGGAATGGGTCGGGTCGAGTGGACTGTCAGACCATTTGCCCATATTTCTTCAAGCCTTGGGGCCTTCCAGGAAACCTTGTGCTCCATTCAAATTCAATGCTAGCTACTTAAAAGACCCAGACTATCTCAAACTTGTCTCAAATTTTTAGATTGCTCAACCCTCTCTCAGGGAGCAGAATAAAGCTGTTGACTTCTGTGGTTGTCTAAACAAGCTCAGAACACTTACTATAGAGTGGTCAAAAAGGAAAAAAGTGAGGGATGAACAAACCCTGAAGGATTTAGAAGAACATATTGCTTACCTTACTGATGATAAGGGGCTTGGGTACCTCTCAAGTGATACAAAGCATCATTTAGTCAATCTGGAATCACAGAAAGCAATGATCTTATTGGAAAAAGAAGAACTTTAGGGACTTAGAAGTAGAGCTATCTAGCTTCAAGCTAGTGATGGCAACACAAAGTTTTTTCATAATTTCGCCCATGGTAGAAAAGCTACAAATACCTTGTGGGAGTTACCAAGAGATCGAGATGGCTGGGCCTCCACCCACCTAAAATGAAACCTACATCAACAACAACCATTAAATACAGAAAAATACTCACTGATAGCAGCGAATCTTTGTAATCGACAAACATCATACATTGGAACCGCACACATTCCAAAAAGTGGCAAAGTAGTTTACTTATTAGCGGATTTAAATGGCTCCGGAAGTAAAATTTTTCATTAATAGGGAACTTCAATCAATTTTTTTTTATAACAGTATTATTGATTTAAATGGGGATAAAGGTGTTTTGTTTTTGTTTATTTGTGGATTTGGTATGGAATTTCAATAGTTTTTTAGAAGATTTATTTAAAATAGAAATAATTTTAAACTTTGTTTTATGATTGGTAACACATAATCTATATTAATTTAATTCACTTAAATTTATATTATTTTAAAATAAATAAAATTGGTTTATTATTATGTTTATGGAAATATACATTTTAAAAATAAAATACTTATGTTCAAATTTAACTAGTTTGAATATGAACATAGTTAATGAAATACACATATAATTAATAAACATAAAATTTTAATGGGATATACTTATGTTCAAATTTAAATAGTTTGAATATGAATATAATTAATGAAATACACATATAAATAATAAACATAAAATTTTAATGGGATTCAATATTATTGTTGATATGAAAATATTTTTTTTTTTATGATTTTTGAATAGTCCATTTAGTACTGGAGGACAGCCGAGGAGGCCACACCCATCTTGGATGGCTACTTAAGTGTGTAGTTTTTCCCCACAATCAAGCCCATTTAGCTTGCTACCCCATTTGCAAAACCTTAGCAAGTTTTTCCCCACAATCAAGCTCATTTAGCTTCCTACTCCATTTGCAAAACTTTAGCAAGTATTGTGCCTCATGAACCATTCAAGTAGAGCTCCCTTCACTCTTTTGAATTAAGTATTGGGGTTTTTCCAGTTCATTATATTAGATATCATTTTGGGATGCAACTGCGTTAAGTAAGTCATCCATCTATGACCATTTCCATGAGAAGTAGTCGTAATTGACTAATTTCTCATGATTTTTGAATAGTCCACTTAGCACTCATTACATCGAGTGAGCACTAATTTCTCATGATTTTAATCCACTTAGCACTCATTACATAGAGTGATGCAGAAAAGTGAAGAAATAGACATATAATATTTCAATTTAAAATTGGAAAAATAAATTGAAAAAAAAAACCAATATTTACAAACATATACATTTTTTAAGCCTTAGTATATCTATACTTTAGTCCAATTACTTTATAGTTGTGGTGTAAATGATTGATATTAGGGTAAATAGGTATTCACAAGGTTGTTTATTTTAAGTTTTGGTTTTTATTTAAAATTTAAAATTAAT